>JAFELO010001454.1:262518-319835 GCA_017140195.1 Eumaeus atala
TTTAATTGAAGATGTTAAAACCGCTGGTCCAATAATTTCTGATGACGATGTTGGCAGATCTTCAATACGCTGGGATGGTGATCTCTGTGTTACGGCCCGTTCCAGTTGGATGCGAGTAGCAGGGAATCGGTGGCCTTAAGGTTCAATGAGAGATGACACAAATAGTTGTTCATGAACACGATAGAATTAAATAATGCCTTTTATTTAGATTAGGTTTGCTACGAAAAATCTATCCTACCTATATCTAGTATAGGATTACATCTCTCTCTCTCTACCTTTTAATAAACAATCTCACTTTCAGATCCACTTAAAGAGTTGACATTACAATGACCTACGTAGTCCAAGAGATGTTAACACAATGTAATTATTACAAAATTATTCTTACGACCCACTATTGCTCGAGCCCCAAATGACGTAAATAAACTCATTGCCAAGGTAAGCACAAATTACTCAACGATCTTCCTTTGAGTTGTCACTGAGTCTGCAAGCCACAGTAGCCAAGACAGAAATACGCGTAGCAATATGCACTATCTAATTTAATATGAAGTGTGTTGTTAATTCGAGTCGCTTGCGCTATATCAAGTTTCCGTGCGGTTTTGGCGGTTAGACTCTTGATAAACTTTTCATCATTACAGGCCACCCGAGCGGGGACCACCCGAGAGCATGTAATCGATGTCGTAAATATCCGTGGCGCAATAGGGATCATCCTTGCCGTGGCATGTTAAGCCCTGATAAGCCCCATACTTGGATATTATAGTTCCTTACGTGACAACAATGTGTGACTTATTAATCCTCTTTGCCGTTGACATAGACTATACTGACTCGACTAGACTACACTTGTAACAATGTAACTTCGGATTATGCTCTTTGAGGTGATAGAATCTAGTCTCGTCTATCATCATCATAAGCCTTTATAGCACCATCGCTGAACATGTACTGGTTTCCATCAACGCTAAGGCGGGTGATCCCCTACGCAGTGGCGTTGTTTATACAGAATATGGACTGTCTTTCTCTCCTTTTAAGCTAAATTAATGAGCACTTACCCACCTCCACGCACCTCTCGGTATACGGAGCAAATCATGGTAGATGCACGGGGGTTTGCTCACCGGCTCTGTTCCCCAACGCGCAATTCTTGACTCCCTACACAATATTTAAGTGCCCTCTCGTTATTTCACTCTCCCCATTTTGGGGCCTGACACCACAAAGACGGAAGTTGTCGTCGACCTCGTCAGTTCTGATCATCTCGATGCAGCTACGTCGTTACCTATCCTTCCTCTTCGCGTGCCATGTATGTGCAAATGTCCTCAATTGCCTAAAATTCTGTCCCGTTGCTACCAAATCCTGGTGATATACTGGGCCTACTGGCTTTTGTGGGTATTCGGCGCTATCATATGCCGAAAGTTCCACACACCACTGGACCCCACCAAGGGCCGGAAAAAGCGTTTAAATGTGTTTCCCCGCGTCAAAAAGAAAAGGTATGGCGACCGTTGGCTGGGCCTGCGGTCACTTTAAGAGCGATGCCTATGCGGGCGCGACTCGAGTGACGGAAATGAGCAGATGTTTGCTGGGTTACCGGAGCACATGGTCAGTTCTAGTTGCGCGTATTTTCGCAGTTATTTGGTGTTCTGACTCGGCAAGCTTCAGTTCTAAGGCAGCAACTACAGCTAAAACGTTTTGTCTGGCCTCGTTTATTGCGTCCCATTCTGCAGCATTCATTTTAAATTTAGTTGCGGTGACCATTACCAATGTAATATATACGTCCACAGTGCGCCGCCGAGAGTTCTGCACGGTATCCAGCATCTGAATTTTACTCATAGCCATCAACCAAGATTCTGCAGCTGTGACTGCCGCTGTTGCGGTACTAGGACTCGGTTCTGGCGGAGTACCTGCCATTGGTGTAGTAAGGATCCCCGAAACAGGAGGACCGCCCGTAGAGCCGGTAGCAAGACTGTCCTATGCTCCTCACATCCCCTGGTCTATTCCTTCTCTTCCTTAGACGGCGTGATGGGTCTCTAATGAGGCCGTACTTAAGTCCATGGCGGCGGCCGGTGAGCTAATCCGTGAGGAGGTGTCCAAGCAAGCGGTGTCCTGGGAGCGAATCCCGTCTCCTTGCCGATCGATATAAGCTACTCAAGCTCCTGAGACTTGTGACGACCTTCCGTCTCAAAGAGTTGCCGAAGTCGCCCCACCTCATCATCCGCCATATCAGCGCCTACTGCCTCCTGCTATCAAGTTTCAAAGATGAATAAATATATAAAAATAATAATAAATATACACTAATTAGAAATACAGTTCTATTTTTCCCCCAAATAGTGGTCTACCTTTTAAGCTGGCAACACTTTTTACGTGCAGCTATTAGCTAACAGATGGCGCTATTTATTAGGAAATGAATTCAATATCCTCAGAGTGCATATTTTGTATCATATTAAACAAGGAAAATATTAAAAATTAACACTATTGCAATAGTGACTTAATGTTAAGATAACGTCTCCTTTCACTAAATAACCCCAATAACTTACGGTTTGTGTCCAGGTTGTGGGTAGAAAAATAAATTCCTTACCAAGCACTTTGCACTTACGAATAACTTTTAGCTACGAAAACTTATTGACTTCGGAAAATGACTTATTACTAGGATCACTCTAACCTTTATAAACAACACACAATACTAGTTAGGTCGAAAAGTAGAAAAAATACCACTTTTTCGAAATATTTTAGCGCAGTAAGTACGAACACTGTCACTTTGACAAGAGCCGGAACACAACAAACTAAAGAACATTAAAATCCTCATGTGCCTCGGTCTTCTCTAAAAGGGGCTCCTTTTAGGCTGAGGAATTTTCATTTAAAGACAGCTCTTGTTACAATAATTATCTACCGGTATATTTATTTATATATATTATAGAGATACAAAAAACGCAGCTTCATGGTAGGTAGAAATTCTGTTTTTGTGGATTACTCAGGTACCCACTCAATTTTCTCACTTGGAACCACTCTTGGAACCACGATTAAAAAAAATGCGTAACATCGGCGTAAAGTAGGGAATGGCTATGTTGTTATATTTTATGATGCCTTTTTTTTCTTGACGCGGGGAAATGCATTTACGCGCCTTCAACGACCCTGGGTGGGGTACAGCGGTGTGTGGGATTCGCGGCACATTATATTGCCGAATACCCACAAAAACCACCGTGAGTGGCATCCGTGTCGCCTTTGGTGAGGTGCCCCGGATCAACAAATCATCAGGGCACCTCGACGTCCAGTCAGCCTCCGAAGGGATCGACGCCACCTCCGCAGAAGGGGTTATCCCTTACCACAGGAGAACCCCGCTGACTTTGGGACAGTGCAAAGGGGTGAGGTTCCCATCCTCGCCTCGTTATAAGAGGGGTAAAAAGAGCCGCCACGTACTCGGTTCAATTGTCTTGGCCCAATGTGTCTCGGTCTGTGTAAATAGTGGATAAACCGTTAGCTTGCAGGTTAACTTACTATCAGACTGTTAGAAAATAATATTTTTATGGCCTGGTTGCGATTGAAATTGAGTTACGGTGTGAAAATGGTACACAATGTTGTGTTTCAATTAAAATTTTACCCCTTCACGATTTCAATTGGCTGCCATTTACATTTCAACAAAACTTGTTTTCTTGTATATTTCTTTCTGTACCTTACTTCTAAAGACTTGTATTCTTTAATCTAATCACATTTTAGGCCTCATTAACTCACAAACATTTGGAAATTCACTTAAAAAAATTTTTTTATTTGTTTTCCCCAACTCTGGTTTTAACCCTCGCTTGTGTAAAAAATTTATGGTGCTATGGCTGTTCATTATCTTAAAAATATGCACAGTATGTGAGGATTTTAAAAAGGTATAGTAAAGTATACTTTTAGTGAGTAATAGTAGTAACAAGAGCAAAGAATAGTATAGTTTGAAACAAATTTAAATTCAAAATAAAACTTTGACATTCCCCAATACTCTTCAGCTGTCATGACTACCACGTTTTCCTGCCTATAATAGTGGAACGGTTTATCTCCCTTACGTCGTAAAATTTATGTCCGTACACTGCCTCTATATCCTGTAATATTATGATGTTAGGTCCTTACATATGTAATTGCCGTTTTTCGTACTGACCAATTTAATCACAAATTTCTCCTCCTTGGTAAGAAATTTCAAATTCAAATTTGTACAGCTCATGTGTTTGTGCTTCGATGGCCGTCATTCATTTTTTTTCTGTGTGCGTCACTCATTTTACAAAATGCAAAACTTAAAATGTCGCATTGTTTACGAGTTCCGCCGTGGCCTAGTGCTGCGGAAACGACTCGAAGGGTGAATGATGTGTATGGCGGTCGTGTTACAAAAGAAAACTCAGTTCGTTTTTAGTTCCAACGTTTTCCTTCTGGAAATTTCAACCTGCAGAACAAGACGGGACGACCTGACACCCAAGTTGATAATGAAGAGTTGATGGCTATTGTGGATATCGGGTCTAACGCAAACCACGTCCGAGTTAGCTGCTGGCTGCCACGTTGGTGATAAAACAGTTGTAATTCACTTGAAGCAAGTTGTGAAGATTAAAAAGCTTGGTAGACCGAAGTAAACCGGATAACGCGCGTCAACTGCTGCGTTACATTACTAAACCGGCACAGTAATGAAGGTATTTTAAACAGAATGTAAAACCTGTGATGGAAAATGGATTCTTTACGATAATCGGAAGCGTTCAACGTCATGGTTGGATCCTGGCCAGCCAGCCAAATCCTGCCCTAGGCGAAAATTGACCCCAAAAAATTTATTTCTAAGCGTTTGGTGGATTAGTGCCGGTATTGTTAGTTACATTTTTCTCAAATCTGGCCAGACTATTACGGCTGATGTCTATTGTCAGCAATTGCAAACCATGATGGAAAAGCTTGCTGCTAAACAACCTAGGCTGGTCAATCGCTCCACGCCACTGCTGCTTCACGACAACGCTAGACCACACACTGCGCAACAGACGGCTACCAAATTAGATCTTCAATAGGAAAGTCTAAGACATCCACCGTGCTCCCCGGACCGTAGTCCAACATATTACCATTCATTTCGAAATTTGAATAAGTTCTTGCAAGATAAGTTTATGCAAAAATTCAACTCCGATGGGACAGTCCAAGTTGCCTTCAAAGATTTTGTTGATTCCCGTGCGATGATTTTTTACTAAAGGGGGCAATAAACTTCTTATGAGGACCAAATATTAGGCATATTCTGCATAGTTTACTGGAAAGAAAAGGAAGAAATATTAAATTCTAAATGAACATTGATACATAGCAACATTACATAACAACATTACACCTATGTAACAAAGAATATACCGCATAAATAAACCGCAGAGCTGGAAGATTAAAGTCTTGAACCAATGCGTTCTCTCTATGATGACCTACCGGGTCGAAACATTGCCTTCTAATTTAGGACTGCTCCGCAAGTTTGCGGTAGATCAACGAGCTATTGAACGTGCTATGTTGGGTATTTCTCTGTCCGACAGAATTCTGAACAAAAAACAGAGAATTGAAGTATCCGATATCACGCGACGAATAAGCTCGCTAAAGTTGGCAATGGGCTGGTCACACACTCACAAGGACAGATGGCAGATGGGCCAGTAAGGCTGAAGAGTGGAGGCCACGTTTAGGAAAACTAAGTGTTGGTCGACCCTTCACCAGGTGGGAAGATGGTTTTCGTGCGGTAGCTAATCCAGGATGGATGCAAGTAACAGGAGATCGGTCGTCTTGGCGTTCATTGAGAGAGGCCTATGTCAAGCAGTGGACCGATAAGGACTGATAATGATCAATGATGATGATGTTGTTTTTTTTAATGCATATAACATTTATTACTTTTACATTGTTAGTTTATTACACAAATATAAAACAAATACAAAGCTTTGATATCCATTGGCTGCAACACAGTCCTTTAAGCGTTGAGGTCAGACATCAACAGAAGCACGCACTCTTTCCGTGGGGAAATTCTTCACTGCCAATCGTACGCTTTGTTTTAGGGACGCCAAATTGTCATGCAGTATGAAGCAAACTGTGCTCTCTAAATCTGATCATAATTCGTAATCCAGCAAATTAAGTTCGGGACTAGACGACTCCATACCTAGATTGTGTGTTTGCATTGCATTAATCACAGCGATTCTGTTCTCTTTATCAACTCACTCCATTTTAATATTGCAAAATATTGTACAATCCATTGGCGTCAAAATGCGAAAACACAATAATAATTTATATAAACAATTAATTCTTTATTTTTCCCAACACAATCATTTACATACTTTGGTAACATTATATGACAAATAGGATTTACTTTGTGTGAGACTGATGCCTATGCCAGGTATTATTTATCTGTGTCATGATGATCATCGGGCCCCCACCTCCTTAACCGTTACCAACGTATAAACATATTTTGTGTTGACATGATGACAGAAAAAAAAATAACCTTAAAATTAATTACTGGGAAAAAATAACGAAAAGCAAGTTTATGTGGGTAAATTTATGTATGCGTTAATTGAGTGTTTCTGGGTGTGTGTGTGTGTGTGTGTGTGTGTGTGTGTGTGTGTGTGTGTGTGTGTGAAAATGAGAAAACAATGAAAAGTCGTATAAAAATGGCAGATTCCAAATTCAAATATATATATATATTTATTTGTACAGTATTTATGGTCAGACTAAATATATAGTTAAGCAGATACGCATCCTATGCCAATATAATGTATAATCTATTTGTGAAATAGATATTAAATAAAGCTTCCTATACCTACTACTTAAAGAAAAAGTCATAATTATAAGTACGTTATAGTAGATCATATACAAGTTGTATGTTGTATGTACAAGTTACGTATAACTTATACAATTTACTGTGGGTTAACGGTGTGTTATAACGTCATAATTGCTAGTGCGTTAGTCAACATTTATAAAATCCTATTAAATGACCCACTTCGGGAACGGAGAGTGAGTCAATGCCTTCAGATGGACACAAAGTATCAACACGAGTTTGTTCCACAACAAAGCACATTTCGTTCAACTAAACCACAGAATAATCGGTACGCTCATCATTTTATACCTACAAGGAGGTCCATTGAATAATTTGTATAAGTGCACCTATGTCTACATACACAGAAACTCAATTAGTAATTGCCTACTATTTTATTTATCTACTTATATTTGGTATGGTCATGTAATAAAGATTCATAGATGTATGTAAGTACTGTAGTCAAGATTATTTACTCGTGGGTTTTTATTATAAAAAAAATATTACAATAATTACATAAATTTTCTTTTAATATAAGTAATTTGTGTTAGTAATCTTACAATTATTGAACAAAATGCATTTTTAATATTTAACATTCATAGTTATTTGGTCATTATTCTGTGTATATTTTTAGAACAGTTTGCGAAGGCCTTTAGAATGGCCCAGCCATTTCAATTTCGTCTCTTCAAACTAAATACACTTTCATTTTAATTAATTACCAATGAATTATGTGGGTGAAATGAAAAAATAATGAACATCAAAGAAGTGAGTTGATTAGTTTTTAATTTATCTTCCCATATTCGCGCGGTACTCTAATTTTGCTAGAATTGCTTGTTGACTGTGTCCATAATAGGTGCCTAAATACCACTACGATTGCAGTTATACTACATTCACAAATAAGATTTTTTTAGTTAATGTTTAAGTGCTCTAGCACAAAGACTTAAGAGTCTACGTCATTGCGTAAGTACCTAGAGTTAAATTTCAAAATTAATCAAATAGTTTAGCTAATGGTTGTGATGGTATTTAGTTCGTAATCGCGGTCGAGATTCAGCGACAAGTTGTCTGGCAGGGCCAGCGCGAGCGGCGCCCACCTTCCCCCTTCCGTCGCCTCCTCATTCTTGATTGTTCAAAATAATGCCGGTGATTCATACGTGACATTTTTAACGCGATGACAGTCTAAAGAATATCTTCTGTGGGCTATGTACGTTCTGTAACATGCTTTTAGATATCGCCTTAAAATTATGACTTCGCTTAATACTGTTGAATAACGAGCGGCGAGGAGCTGGTGGCTAGAGAGTGAAGTAGGGCTACGCTCCTATATAACCTTGCGGATGTTAATAGATGCCGGTAGTCACCAAATGTTTCCGATTCCCCATTTATTCCCCTGATACGGCACAAAAAATATTATTTTACTCACCATATTATAAAAAACAATACACGTATACTACTAGGTACATCATCATTAACAGCACCTGTCGGTCCGTTGACGGACATAGGCCTCTTTAAATGAACGCCAAGACGGCCGATCCTGTGTATATTCTATTTTTAAGCGGATTTCATACACATTCGTTGACATTCGTTGATATGCTAAAATACCAAAATTAAAATAGTTATTTCGCACCAATTCGATAGATAATTCAAATACACGTGTTTTTTATTGTTAATGCGCATAGACTTTCGGATGTCAGACAATACGCAAGTCTTTCAATCTAACTTATACATGACAATTGTGAACTTTTGTTGGTAGAGGCAGCGGTATCCCAAATCACCTTCGCTACATTGACACATTTCCAGCGGTTAGGAATTTTACTGGATGGCGTATTTACGTTTCCGTATAAATAGGACACTTAGGAGGGTAGCGTGGAGAAACGCACGGATTTGTTATGTCGGCACACTTTCCGATTCTATGTTCTAAGCTAAGCGTCTTCCAACAACCAATAAAAACACACGCGTTTAAGGCATGGACTCTTCTCCAAAATAAATAGAATACATACCCCCATGCTCGTAAATTCGTCGTGATAACTACCATTTAAAAGTTGGCAATAATAATAACAACCAGAATATTAGGTAATCTTAATATTATTATGTGACTATAATTAGTATTGTTTGTGGAAGAAACTTGGGTACTTAGCCCTTGTTAGTGGTACAATCGTGCGTTTTGAGTGAAGCGTTAGTAGTCAGGTTTGAATCACTGTCGTTATGGGCTTAACGCCACGTTTCCCCAGCCCCCTTCCTCCCACCGCCTGCGCCTGCGCCGCGATGCTTCTCAGAAATTGATACCGCCTCGGGCAGATATGTTGGCGCACACACACGCACAAACACTACAGTCAATACGGGCTACGGATGGATACGTCGATATCTCGGGCTGTTTTAATTTATTAACAAACGGTCGATATTGTTATTCAATTTATTTTTCAGTTACATTTTATTTTTTATAAAACAAAAGTGAAAGAATTTATTGTGCCATCAATCACTCTTTACTTCTACAATTAATTTTATAAAAGAAATTAATGCAATTTTAAGTTTGTTATACAGGGTCTGTCGTAAAAAAAGAATAAACCGTTAGCTGCAGGTTAACCTGTTACCAAACTGTAAGAAAGTAATATTTTTATGTCAGGGTTGCCAATGGTGTGAAAATGGTACAGAATTTTGTGTTTTTATTTAAATTTTACACTTTCACGACTTCAATTGGCTGCCATTTCAACAAAACTTGTTTTTTTTTGTATCTTACTTCTATAGACTTGTACTCTTCAATTTATTCACATTTTTAGGCCGCATTAATTTAAAACATTTGGAAATTCATATTTAAATTATTATTTTTTTTTATTTATTTTTCTATCAAAGCATAATTTTATTGAGTAATAGTAGTAACAAGAGCAAAAGAACTAAGTAACAGCAGAATGTAAATATTTAAAAAAAATTACATTTTTCAATTTTATTGAATTAGAATAATAATCCAAAGAAAAAAAGTGTTATTTGTATTCGAAAGTAATCTGTGCGACTATCTGGAACTAGTTAAAACTCCCTTAGCTTATTCCAAATTCAAAAGGGTAAGGCAAAGAAATTAACAAAGGCGGCAAAACAACGGTCTAAGTACCTGCACGTGAAAGGGGCGATCCTTGTTATTGTTAGTAGGTATCTTGGTACACAAGCTCTGTCAAGGCAAATCGGTAATAAAACAACGTTATTTAGAATGAAAACATGCCGCAAAATTTTACCACTCCAGACCTTCACTTGCTGCAATACAGGCTCTACATCGCCTAATAAATCATCTTTTGTTCCGGCGTGCATGCCCATCTTCTTCAATTTTTGGTGCCGCTTCCTGAATATGCCCCCGCATTTCTTCTATTCTAGCAACTGTTTTTCTATACATCTTTTCTTTGTTACAGCCTAAGTAAAAGTAATCCAAAGGATTTAGATCTGTCTATCGTGGTGGCTATAAAATTGGCCCTAAGCGCCCGTCGATCGAGATACGTATTATTTAAATAATTACGTACAATAACTTCGTAATTTGCAGGACATCCGTCGTTTTGCAGCCATATTAAAATAAAAATGTGATTAAATTAAAGAATACAAGTACTTGAAAGTAAGATACAAAGAAAAACAAGTTTTCTTGAAATGGCAGCCAATCGGAATCGTGAAGGAGTAAAGTTTAAATAAAAATACAAAGCTGTGTACCACTTTCACACCGTTGGCAACCTTGACATAAAAAAATTATTTTCTTACCGTCTGGTAGCAGGTTAAACTGCAGCTAACGGTTTATCCATTACTTACGACATACCCTGTATACTTAGTTGAAAGTTCTAAATTGCTGCTGTAATCGCCAAAATAGTTCTCCGGACTTGCAAAGACTTTTCTGCCTTCGTTAGTTCAAAGAACTGTTATAGTTCGATAGTGGGTTGTCGCGCTATATTTTGTATATATTAGGTATATTAGGTCCTTATATTTGAAATTGGCGTTCTTCGTACTGCCCAGTTTAATCACGAATTTCTCCTTTTTGGTAAGGAATTCCAAATTCAAATTGGTATCACGTATTTGTGCTTCGATGACCGTCATTCATTTGGTTTTTCTTTAGTTTTTTTTTTGTTTTGTTTGCGTCACTCATTTTACAAAATGGAAAACTTGAAATATCGCATTATTTACGGTAGGAGTTCCGCCGCGCCACTAATGCAGCGGAAACGACACGAAGGGTGTATGATGTATATGGCGGTCGTGATTCAAAAGAAAACACAGTTAGTTTTTGTTTCCAAAGTTTTCTTTCGGGGAATTTTGACCTGCAGAGCGAGCCCCTTGGTCGGCCTGAGACCCAATTTGATAATGAAGTGTTGAAGGCTATCGTGGAAGCGGATCCATCGCAAACCACGTCCGAGTCAGCTGCAGGCTGCGACGTTAGTGATAATAGGAAGAGGTAGTGCCATGCTGCATAGGAGGAGATAGTGCCATGAGCGCGTGACACTACACCCTCGTATGCAACGGAATCAGGCCAGCACGACCGGGGAGGTTCCTCTCGCTCACATAATACCGCTGTAAAGTGAAAACCCCAGTGTCGCATTACGTGCCGCTTGTGAGTAGCCGGTGGCACATGGGGGGCGTGAAAGGAGGACAACGCATCGGCATAGTAAATTTCTCGTTTGCCCCTTATTCTATAAAAACTGTTTTAATTCACTCGAAGCAAATTGGGAAGATTAGAAAGCTTGAAAGGTGGGTACCTCACGAATTGACTGAAGCAAACCGACAAACGCGCGTCGACTGCTGCTTTACATTACTAAACCGGCACAATAATGAATGTATTTTAAACAGAATATTACCTGTGATGAAAAATGGATTCTTTACGATAAACAGAAGCGCTCAGCGCAAGTTTTGGATCCTGACCAGCCAGCCAAATCCTGTCCCAAGTCGAAATTAACCCCAAAAAAGTTACTTGTAAGCGTTTGGTGGACCAGTGCCGGTATTGTTAGTTACAGTTTTTTCTTATCTGGCCAGACTATTACGGCTCATGTCTATTGTCAGCAATTGCAAACCATGATGGAAAAGCTGGCGGCTAAACAACCTAGGCTGGCCTATCCCTACACGCCACTGCTGCTTCACGACAACGCTAGACCACACACTGGGCACCAAACGGTTACCAAATTAGAAGAGCTTCGATTGGAAAGTCTAAGACATCCTCCGTATTCCGCGGACACTGCTCCAACAGCTTACCATTTTTTTTTCAAATCTGAATAACTTCTTGCACGGGAAACACATCAGTTCCGTTGGGGCAGTCCAAATCGCCTTCAAAGATTTTATTGATTTTCGTCCGACTGTTTTTTTTTAGTAAAGGTTACAACGAACTACCCATAAGATGGCAAAAGTGCATAGAAAACAATGGTTCATACTTTGATTAATTAAAAATATTATATTAAAAAATATTCAACTTTTTGTTCCTCCCATACAAAACGCCAATTTCATATGTAAGGACCCAATTTATTTTGGGAGGATTTGTACCGAATAGTTTTATTGACGTAACCTAAGGCTACTTTACTTGTATCACAAGTATTAGAACGGGTACGGAAATACATTTAATATTTTTGTAAATTGAAGAAATATTGTACATACATATTTAAGATTGTTATTATATAAATACATATATATTCATGACCTAGAAGGCCGCCGGCGCAACATGTCCGATTTACTCGAGCTATGTTATCATTGCGCCAGCCAGTCGTCAAAATCGTACGATAATGACATAAGTTCTACATGGGTGTGGTGCACAGCTATTAAAAAATAGAACGTCCGTAAATAAGTGCACAGCTGTTTACAGGTCCATACATTTCGGGTGTGCACTTATTGATACATAACTTATGGTTGTACATATACGTCCACTTGCACTTACAAATTACATACAGGAGCACTGGTATATTATGTCGGAAATGAAAATATATACCAATGTGTATAAAAACGACGATATCGGTCTCCGATATATCGGCTAAAAGTACTTATTTAAAAACCGACCAGGAACACACACAGCGACACTAAGAAAAGGTACACTACTTTTGAGCGTCATGAATTGAAAAAGATATGGATTTTGACACGATATTATGATTCGATATTGGATATTTAGTATCGATATATCGGTTTTCAACATATGTCCAGAAATATCGATATATGGACGAATAAATATCGGAACATCGTTGTATCGATATTTTTAGGCATCCCTACACTGTATTGACTATTTTAGACAAGATTTAACCAAGAATCATTATGAGCCGACCATATACTAAAGGATGGCGACTTGTTGTGGGCGAAAAAGTGCTTATTTGTGACAAGAAGTGGATGATGGATCCATCTTTTCCTTTTTTAAAATATTTCTGCAAACTTTTAGAGCATAAAATGATTAATTTACGTGCGTCCCCGACAGTAAATAGATTGTAGCTGCTCATAGTTATTATGAGAATTAAACTCGTCAAAACTTTTATCAAAACACATGACGCGTGAGTCGTGTACACGTCCATTTCCCCGTAATACCTGCGCATCCTGCCGAAGATCAATAAATATTATCTACTTCACAGTGACGGGCAGATTACGATAACATGACCGATGCTCGGTGACGCAGACGTGTCCTGGGACTTTACTACGTGACGACGCATGGATATTGAAATAAGACACGAATATGAATTGAGTATTGCTAATGTGAGACATCCATAATATATTTAAATGGCAAAACTTACTTTCTTATAGTACATATATCAGCGCATAGTCTTAACGGCTGTACCTACAAATCTGAACTTTGGTGCAGGGGTTCCTTTCATGTAAGAAAGCACTAAGAAATATTTTTTTATGAATTCAAGCCCTAATGGTGTTTTTAGGGTTGACAGTTTGTGTGGAACTTCGTTAACACAAGGGAGTATCAGCGATGTCTTCCCAATTATACGCTGGCCACAGCTAGTGTTAGATATTTCTAGCTGTGATCTGCAGTTCCATCCGTGTTAAAAAAATGTATGCCACCTTTTACTATTTCAGGTTAAAAGTATTTTATGTTAATCCCTATTGTAATCTACACCCGTTCTACCAGAAATAGGAACAAGCATACATAAAAGCTAGCATATTTATAATTTATTCAGCATGCCGTCCAATGTGATGTTATCGAGGTGATAATGAACGAGTCATATAATTTCATTCCCATTTCAGGGGGAAAGGAGGGCAACGCATCAGCATAGTAATTATGTGGATGTTCATGGGCGTCTCTAGTCGTAAAAAGGCTCCGATTTGCCGATTTAACTGACCCGACGAGCCTCTTACATTTTAGAATAAGTCGTATTTTTATAGAGACTTCTTCACCGATGTCCAATTTTTGTCGTTTATCTAAAGCATGACATATGTCACTCGGTAACATCTGCTGCGCCGACGTACCAGGTGATATCCGTAGCACGTAACACATGTCGCCTATGCGGACAAGAAGTGTAAGCGTAGCAATGCTACGTTGTCGTAGCAGAGAGTAGTTGATATGGTAGAGCAGTGCGACATTCGTCTAATTGACGAGTTCATCTATTTGACGAATATCCTATTTGTCACGAATATCCAACCAAACCTTGAACTGCTACTCATTCTAAATCTAGTTCTGTTTAAGAAAATATAAATTATGGTATACAATCTCCTGTCTTAATCATTTATTACATTGGACCACCAATAATTTGGCGCCTCGTTCCTTCCGTCAAGACTTTGAATATTACATATGTAATTGATAATCATGGCTAATGTAGATCACTCAGGTTTGAACAGATTCCCCACCATCCCCACCGTGGTTCAAGCCTTTTCGTGGCGGTGGGGCTCAGTAGCCTGGGGTGATCCAAGACACCTTCGGCGAAGCCAATGGAACCGAGAAGGTGGCGGCTTTTAGTACCACTCCTATGAGAAGAGGGGACTAAAGAGCAGGAGGAGATGCCGCTCTTTGTGCCCCTTTTATAAGAAGAGGGGGCGAAAGAGAAAAATGTGGCGGCGCTCTGGCGCACGGGGCAAGGGACGAGGATGGGGACCTCACCCCATTGCACTGTTCCAAAGTCGGTGGGGTTGTCATGTGGTGCGGGACAACCCCATTTGTGGAGGTGGCGTCGGTCCCTTCGGGGGCTGACCTGCCGTCGAGGTGCCCTGATGATTTGCTGTTCCGGGATACCTCACCAAAGGCGGCACTAATGGCACTCGCGGTGGTTCTTGTGGATATTCAGCACTATATAATGTGCCGCGAGCCCCAAACACCACCAGACCACAACCAGGGCCAGTGAAGGCACGTAAATGCGTTTCCCCGATTCAAAAAAAAGAAGGTTCGCCACCATGGTTCAAGCCCTGTTGTGGGGGTGGGGCTTATTAGCCTGGGGTGAAACCGAGACACCTTGGGCGAAGCCAATGGAACCGAGGAGGTGGCAGCTTTTAGTACCCCCCCCCTATAAGAAGAGGGGGCTAAATAGCAGGAGGTGCCGTTCTTTGTACCCCTCTTATAAGAAGATGTGACAAAAGAGCAAAAAGTAGCGGTCCTTTTTCGCACGGGGCAAGGGCCGAGGATGGGAACCTCACCCCGTTGCACTGTCCCAAAGTCGGTGGTGCGGGACAACCTCATCTGTGGAGGTGGCGTCGGTCCCTTCCGGGGCTGACTTTCTGTCGTGGTACCCTTATGATTTGCTTTTCCGGGACACCTCACCAAAGGCGGCACTGGTGGCACTCGCGGTGGTTTTTGTGGGTTTTCGGCAGTATATAATGTGCCGCGAGCCCCACACAACCCCTGGACTAGTGAAACACAAATGAGTTTCCCCGCGTCAAAAAAAAAAGGTTTGAACAGGTTACAACTCGCATGCGCCACCGCTATTGTACTCGACTCGTATGCATTGTTTTACTTGTTTGAATTTGACTACTTGTGATGGCGGTACGGCCTAGCGTGCGTTCATTGTCTACTATTTATTCATTGTGTATTAGGTATAATACCTAGTAATGACATTACAAACCCAGCAGCAAAAGCACGAAACGTTGACGATTAAAGGAAAATGTGATATTTTAAAGAAGATTAAGAAGTTCGTGCCAACTACCGACAGCGGGTCAGGCAAGAGACAGCTGAGCTGAAGAAAGCTGAACATCCAGAAGTGGAAGAAGTTTTGTACATGTGGTTTCTTCAAGAAAGAAATAGGCATGCACCAATTTCAGAACCCATATTGGTCACGAAAGCTAAGTCTCTTTATAAGGAAATAGCAAAAAAAGATGATTTTGTGGCCAGCAAAGGATGGCTAGAACGTTTCGAAAGTCGTCATGGTATACGTTTAATGACTACTACAGGAGAGAAACTTTCCAACGATGCCACCCTGTATTAACCTGTACACTCTTACGGACAAAATAGTGCATGGTTGACAAAAGACCTTTTCAAAAAGTGGTTTGATGAATGCTTCATATCTGGAGTTAGTAAATGTTTAAAAGATCATAATTTTCCTCAAAGAGCGTTGTTGTTTCTTGATAACGCTCCCGGTCATCCGTCTGAAGAGGGAACTGATAACTGAGGATAAATGCATCACTGCGATGTTTCTTCCGCCGAATTGCACCGTACTTATTCAACCAATGGACCAGAATATCACTCAGTTTGTTAAGCAAGGCTATAAAAACCGACTTCTGAAAGCCGTATGGAAAGCCCAGCCAATAGAAAAGGTTTAAAACTTTAATATGAAAGACTTGATTTTTGCTCTTTGTCAGGGGCAGAGTGCGTTACCCCTATCAACTATTAGATCGGCTTGGCAAGAGTTATGGATAGATTTAATCACCACCCCTGAAAGTCACAAGGATCCACAAATCAGTGTAACTTCGGAAGTCACAGAACAAGCCGCTACTGAAATACAGATAAATTCGGAAGATTTGGAAATGGATAAAGAAGAAAATGTTTTTCATTAAATGTCTGACGAAGATATTATATAAGACGTTACTAATTATACAACAAACAATCAGGAAGATAACGACGACGTGATTGCAACTGCTCCATAAGTCACAGCACAAGGCGCAGTTAACGCTTTTGAGCTAGGTTTACAATGGGCTGAAGAGAATGGTACATCCTGCAACGAACTTTTACATTTGTGAAGATTGCGGGACAAAGCTCTGATCTCGCGTTATAACAACCTAAAAAAATTTATGAATATTTCTAAGCTCTATAATTTGATAAATTCACTACACGATTTTTATTGTTTTGGTACATATTCAGGTGCACTTATGCATAATTTTATAATAAAACGTAAGCTCTCTATTGTTAGGTAATTTACTGCGGGGGGCTGCGCCGCCCCACAGGGCAACCCCACTAACTTTGGGACAGTTCAATGGGGTGAGATTCCCATCCTCGCCCCTTGCCGCGCACGTAAAAGCGTCTCTTGCTCTTTTGTCCCCTCATACTATATGGTACAAAGAGCATACCTCTCGCTTCAATTGGCTTCAGTAGCCTGGGGTTGAGCGCCACGACAAGGCTTGAACCATGGTGGGGACTAGGTGCCTAACCTAATATAACGGTGCGGGTACGTAATAAACTAATCAGATCAACGCGTGGTCTACTTTAAAGACTCGCTTTCTTGTATTTAATATATTATATTACATTTCTTCTAAGGATTATTCTTGCAAGAAAATAATTCTTAAAAGTACGGTAGAGAAAAAAACTAAAAAAATTATTTGACCGCAACACTAAAGACATCTATAATAGCTTAAGACAGAACATAAATAGAGGTGAGACAATTTAGCGTGCCTTTAAGCTGCGCCTAATTGATGAGATTGTGCATAAACTAGGCGGACGTCCAATGTGTGCCGCCTAATACCGGTATTCAATGTCTTCAGAGGATAGTAATCAACCAGTAACTGGCTTAACGTGCTCGCCGAGGCATTGGGTGTCACTACTAACTTCCTGATACCGGACTATTGTTAGAAATTGAAATTCAAACAACACTTTTTATTTGGTCCTAACCGGCATTCGAACCATTACATACATCTGTGGACGAACGACTAGCCCACGAACGACTCTCCCACCCCGAGCCCACATTATACTAATGTATCTGCAAATGCAGTCTCATCCTCCTGTGTCTATGAAACGCATATCCGTGATACTTAGTGCTAGATGACAGATAACACGCGATAAGTACAAGTCACTTGCCAATTCCAAACATGCGTGACATCTGCAATGTTAATTGTTAACCTTGTCCTGTAAAGGGATATCTTGATTAGAACAATAGGTTTGAATTAAGTATTGTTTTATTTGCACATACCAATCGCTATACGGTATGTTCTATTTTTTGTTTTAATTTATGTACGTGCGTTATTAAAGTAAAAACAACTTGCGTCCGGGAAGCAGGAGTGCCTGTCGACCTCTGGTCGTGAGTACGATTGATATTCTGTGCATGTAAACGGATATGTCAATTATAATGTCAATCCTCTAAGTGCAATCATACGTGTAGGTGGTTCCGCGATTTCCCAGTGATCCGAGAGCCTTAACCAAATTTCTCTGTTTTGAATTTCTGATAATTTATTACAATAAAAACACAAAGCCATATACACTAAGGACGTATAGAACCGGTGGTTGAGCGCCGTATGCCGATTGTTATCGTCAAAAGCGACCATTTGCTTCCGCTCTATGGTCCCCGGGTCGCTATATAGCTTGTCATCATGAGTTGGGCATGATTTCCTCAGGGGGATCCCCCCTGAGGAAATCATGCCCAACTCACTTGTTTCCCGCAGGACTTAGATCCACAAGACCCGTACAGGTCCTTAGGTTCCTATGTCCTCTTTAGTTTGTTACTTCTTAGGTATGCTATAATTTCCATTAAATATTCTAAAGAATAATTGACTCATGGAAATGTTTTAGTGGAAACTATTTGTCTCCGGAGCTGTCGGGAACTTTAAGCTTTGATGATGATGACGATGACATTTTTAATAGCTTAATCGCCCACAGAATGTAGGAAGAGGTAGTGTCATGCATAACATATGCATGGAACTACATCCTCCTATGCTACGGAATTGGGCCGGCACGACCGGGGTGGTACCCCTCGCTCACACAAAATCGCGTGTCATGCGGGGGTGTAGGAGCGCCCTCCTATCGCTATACGCATCGGCATATCAATTGTGTAGATGTTCATGGGCGTCGGTAGTCGTAAAAGGGTTCCATTGCTCGTTTGCCTCTTTATTCTATAAGAAAAGATGAACATTAAAAAGATATAAACGGTTAACACTGATGGATGTCCATCCTATGTAGGTTAAAGACCTAATTGAAGGTGGCAATCGTTTCGAGTTTAGCGTCTCTTTGGATCGGTGCGTCGGCTAATGTTATCTGAATTAGTATTCGTGGCAGAACGGCGGCCAGCTGTATTGTCCTTTACGCCGAAACACATTAGCGGTTTGGGCGGACTTAACAGACAGGATACAGATTATACACAGCACCTGGTCACTGCGCATCACACATCCACAATCTCGATGTGCATTTATTGATCTTTTGTAATACGGTCGATGTTAAAAATGATATTGGACACCTTTACACTTTTCCATGAAAGGAGCACACCTATTCCTTAAAGGCCGACTACCGACTCCCATGGACATTCGCATGATTCCCCCCCCCACCTCCCGCAATGGGGCACCGGCTACTCACAAACCGCACGAAACGTGACACTTTACGTCGCTGTCACTTTACGCCGTTGTCAAGCGAGCGGGAGGTACTTCCCCGGTCATGCCGGCCCAATTCCGCATAGGATGATGTAGTGTCATGCACCATGCATGGCACTACATCCTCCTGTGTAGCATGGCATTACCTCTTCCTGAAAATATTTGCTATTTATTTTGTAAGAGGCTGCATCTGATTTGCAGAAGAATGGGGACATCGAGACTGGGGAGGCAGGTGCCACTAACATAAAAACGATAACGACGATCTAAGGATTTTGATAGTTAACACCACGATTACGGCTGCTCGTTTTCCTTTTAGGCGGTCCCGTCCTTTGGTATAGTCAAATGCCGGAACGATCTGATTTAAATCTATTATTGTTCTAGCTATAAACTCCTGTTATTGTATACATTATGAATAATGTTTTTTAATTCAAAAACAATGTGTAGATATCTAATAAGTACATACATTTTTTGAATGTTCTGGCATAAATACATCTCTCAATTGTTTATTTAACGTAACACGATAACATGAGCAATTATTAACGTAATGATAATAATGAGTGATGAAGAAGCAATTTACGCCAATACCCACAATTACCTAGCTAGCAGAATACTTTGCTACCACGCAAGTGCGATGTAGGTTGCTTTTTCCTGTAGTCCTATCTATATCTGTAGGTTTCTCTGTCTCGTTATTATCCGAATAACATAACCTTCTCCACAGCATACATCCTGGTTAGGTATAACCTTAGATCAGACAAGCGGTTGATACCGCTTGTCTGATCTAAGGGAGGTAGATGATGTCTACTAATCGATGTTATCGAGCTAAAAGTCAATAATATCGTCATAAAAACCCATTTTTATGATCTTGTGAGTAGTTTCAGACTATCCGTTCCTTGTCTTGGAGTCATTCTTGAGGTCTCCAGGTCTCGTAATTTCCAAGGGTATACCTTGTCTCTTGGCACTATACACAATTTTGGACTTCTGCGAAGGAACGCCGTGTGGTTTTAGTCGGTTCAAGTTCTAACAAAAGTAGACAGACACTCACATCGCCACAGTTCTACAACAAATTTATTCTGCTACTACGTGTCTATGATTCTTTGAATAAAGTTCGCATAGTATAGTTAACATCAAAATAATGAGTGACATTTAGGTAGGCATATGTAATGTAAATGATTTTCCGTTTTGTTCGTCATTACTGAGTGAATGGGTGGCGACTCCAAGGTGAACGTGTAAAAGCGGCATTGCGTGTCTTACGCGCTCCAATCACATAAAACACATTAGGTAGGTGCGTTTCCTAATTTCTCAACTTAGCACACATTTTTGCGAATAATAATGAAGTAAAATGTGTCGAGTATTCTGTCATACACGTATATGTTCTCTAAAATAAGGTCTATTACAATCAGGTTATGAGTTGGGCAAAATATGGGACACCGAAACAAGATACAAGATCAATACAACACAAGGTATAGATTAATAATTTCACATATTTTTGTAATTGGTAATGCCACAGGGAGGTACATCTCGACCGCATGATACAGTGTTGCGTTTCGTGCGCTTTCTGAGTAGCCAGTAGCCCAATTTAGGAGCCGGAATTTAGTAGTTCTTATTGTAATATTTATTAATATTGTATTGTACCTACTAGTAGAAACATATTCTTATCAGATAAAAGTAGAAATACTTATTATTTAATCATACTAGGTAGGTAGGTAGGTTTACATGTTACATGGGTGTTCCATGGCATCTTTCTAATTCTGTTACTAGACTGTTAAGTGTTCATAGTGGTGTTCAACTATAGATGGTGAGGCACAGGGTTCGTTCTCAGTCCGGCTCAGAAGGTATTATTGGATTTTTCAATTTGTAATTACAGTCAGGAAATTGGTGTATGTACTCTCCCGTGTGCGCACTATTGACTACCATCTCATCAGCGTAGGGAAACGTGGGAAGGTTAGCAAGTTTCAGGTCATCATCGTACCGGTTACATTAACCACGGCGACCGCGCGCGAGTCGTACCACCCGCCCGTGGTGGAAAGGGCGACGGTTCTCCCCCTGTCATGATAGCTCAACGCGCTCCTCCAGCCCGCACGATAATGCACGGCCAACTTTATCTATCGCGCGCGACTTGCCCCCTCTTTAGATAGGGGGCAACCCACACACCTAATGGGGATCCGGCCGCCACGTCCAAAATAATAATAGTTACTTTAGCTAATCTTAAATAACTATCGGGATGCATCTTTCCCATCTTCGGGAAAGGAAGAGGGTATGTCCTTCAAGCGACCACAATCTCACTATACCGTCACCCTATGTGTCTTATAGTAGCCGATGAAGCTGCACTGGATACTTCCGTCAGCATAGTACAGTAAAAAAAGTTCCTGGTGCGCCATAGAAGGGAAGGTGGGAGGGAAGGTAACATATTTGCTCCTAATATAAAATAGCTTAGTAATATCATATATGAACATAGCATATATGAGCGCCGGTGGCCACAAAAAATCTTCTCACTCTTATAAATTATAGAGTACTTGTGTCTGTGCACACACTTAAGCACTATGATATGTCCTGCGCAGTTTGCTAGTTTCTACAGAGATAACCGCCGTAGCCGAAAATGGCTATGAGGACAATACTATTGTTATCATTACTAGTATTCCTTCTGCTATTGTTTATTGTCGTTAAAAACAAATAGATTTTTTTTATTCTTTTTTTTATAAATTAGTAAATAGAAGGGGCACACGAACAGCCTGAACATGTTGCCGACTACAACACCCGTAAACAATCACATGTCAAGTATGCAGTCGCTCTGCAGAGGCGTTGCGCTTCTTTCCTCGTCCCTCCAACAAGTCATTGCGCTCACAAACCCCACAATATGCCAGCCCAGCTATCACTTAACGTGCGTTCAATTCGGATACAATGCAGCATAGCTTTTGCAAATTTTGTAAGAGGATTTTCCTTGCTCATCATATCGTCGTAAAGTGACAGTTGTTGCGTCGCGTTTCGTGCGGCTTGTGGGTGCGAATTTTACTGAGCATCGGTAGACACCAAATGCACCAAATTGATCGGAGTGATAAGCTTTTAAAGAAATTGCCCCTCACAAAATCCTAATATAAAATAGCTTAGTAATATCACTAAGGCTTGTGCGTATCACGAAGCACTCTTAAAGCTCAGGACTATGAAGTACCTGGGTATGAGTCATAGAGAATTAAATTCTTATCGTGTCAACCCGTGGCCATTACTGTGGAATATACTCACGGATGGCATTACGGTGGGTTCCTTATTACTTGTAATGCATGGAGACTAGAGGCGAGGGGCGTCCGGTCAAGTTCGAATCGGACGGACCTAGGGTTTCGTACCGACGAGAGATGCGAACTGATTAGCTTATCTATCTCATAGTAGCACAAATTTTGTATGAAACGAATTACAATCGGATTTATATATAACCCTATATTTGTTCTATAAATTCTCTTACTGTTTGCCAAATTCCATGATCCTAGAATCTAGATCAACGGGAAGTACTTAGTACCACATAGGTTTCAGCTTCAGGTAACGTCCGTTATCATAGAAAATATTTAATATTTGCACAAACCGCTATATGTCTTGATTATTTTTTTTTAATTTATTTAAAAAAAAACCAACAGTTGTAACAATAATAAACATTAAAATCTAGCAAACTTTCCGTGTTCAATTATTGATCATATAAGCGGCACTAGACAGTACGATGGACATCTCCAAGACAACTGATGTGGATTGAGGATGATGGTGATGGTAATGTCGCACGAATATCGCAGAACATGTCGCCAAAGTGTCGCCTAGTGAATACGAGGCTTTAATGTACGGTATTTAAGTACTTATAACATATAATACTGTAATTAAAGTAGGTAGCTTTAAGTTATCTACTTTAATTAGATTATATGTTTTAAGTTCCACGTTCAATCATATTATGGGTACAGAAAAAAATATTTACCTTCTTAGCAACTTTTCACTTAAAGGTAATCTAGGATTAATTATGTAAATAATTGTATTACATTTAGCAATGTGTTTTTCTTTCCATACCTATAGAGAGAATTGAAGAGCCCCTAT
Source organism: Eumaeus atala (assembly GCA_017140195.1). Lineage (NCBI taxonomy): Eukaryota > Metazoa > Arthropoda > Insecta > Lepidoptera > Lycaenidae > Eumaeus > Eumaeus atala. The sequence goes on from JAFELO010001454.1 coordinate 285,965, forward strand.
ACCAATAGAGAGAATTGAAACACAACTCATTTCCCCTGTTTAAAAACCAAAAACATGCTTAATTTTTTGTAGTAGACTGCCCATTTTTTATCAGTCATCTTCCTTTCATAAAAAAGCAGCAGACCAACACGATGGTGCCATTATATTGTATTCTTCTCTAATCTACACATAACTGCCAAGTGTCATACAACAATTTGAGGTGCGTGCAATTCACTTAGATTCTTAGATTTTATTACAAAGTTAGTTTGTTACAGCTCGACCTAATATGGATTGTAAAATTGATCATTAAAATATCGCTTTGTTATACGCCTGTCTGCACGTCTGTTAAGAAAACCTAAACGGTCCCATTGACCAGACATCATAAAATTTGGCGAGAAGGAATTATTCACACATTTTGTAATTTATATTTACCAACCCTACCTATGTCATGGTAAAAACCATTTTTAACTTATATTTGTAGTTGATTCTATTCAACAACTACTCAACAACAATAAGTCGTTATGCGTTATTACCACTTCCCTTCATGATTCAAGTGCAGACCACAACGTAATTTACATTACCATCATCCTACTACTCCTGGTCAACTTCGCAGATGATCTGCGAGGGCTACGGGCACCGAGGCGAACCTCATAACCCGGGTGGGATCGCGAGGCGACAACTATCCCTTCGGTAACAGGGGCCGCAATTATTGCGGGTTTGCCATCGTGGCTTATTGGCTCAGGGGAATGTAGGTCTGTTTAGGGCCTGTGTGTTGTGTGGTGTATTGTGACTATGGTGAGTAGTGATTGGGTGTGTTATGCATGCGCATGTGTGATCCTCGTCCGGATCGCAGTCAGCAGATCCCTAGTCCAGGTGGTCGCGTAGATGAGCATGCGGTCCATTGTACTATTACCCTATTGAACACAGCGCTCGACAATCGAACCACAAACTCATCCAGCGACTCTATCCGCAAGTCACGCGCGATCACATCATTGCGGACGTAGCGACCGGCACCCGTGATGACCCGTAGGGATATATTTTGCTGGGCTTGCAGGCGTTTCCGCTGGGCCTGGGAGGTTAGCGCGTACCATGCGGGGGCGGCGTAAGTGAGGCGGGACCGGATATATGTCTTGTAAATCCCCAGTTTCCTCCGTGTAGGAAGTCCAGACGCTAGTACCGGCCACAAACACCTGCGAGCCCATCCGCAGCCCGCAGTCGATATTGCATCCGAGATACACGACTGGGGGGAGATTCACAAGACACATCCGCCTGGCCTCTGAAATTTAACCGCCTCAGCATGGAGCGCCTCTTGCTGACATATAGCGCTGACATATAGTCTTATCCACGTTGACGGACATGCGCCACCTGTCGAGCTACTCTGGCAACCGGTCCAGCATGCTCCCAGTTGCGAGCTCCGGCTTTCGGGACGAGGTAACGTATGCGCTGTCGTCGGCGAACAGCGCGAACATGACATCCACCTCACCCTCTCCCGAAGGATCATTGAGTGTGCATCCCCACATTCGTTAGTGTAGGCGGCGTACAGGCAAGGGGATAGACAGTTGCCCTGTGGCACTCCGGCACGTATGGCCTTCACCGAGGAGTGCTGGCATTGCTGGGCCAGCCAGTTCCGACTCGCGTGTTGCTCGAGGTGACGTAGGCGGCGACGTGAGTGGCGATCTAGTGGTGAAGATGAGGTGGCGATCGAGCGCGATGATTCCGTTACTGCAACCACCTTCGAAGGGCCTTCAGCGGGCGACGACGCCGCGCGCTTCTGCGGGCGTAACTCCTCCAGCTCCGCCAGAAAGTCCTTCCGTTCCTCTTCCGAGGGGAACAGGGGTCTCCCGACCACCGTGCGTTCCACCTTCTTTTTCGGCGACCTAGGTAGGGGCGGTTCCGATGGTGGTTCGGTCCTCCGTCGGACTCGCTGTCCACTCCCCGGACCTTTCTTCACAAAGGTCGGGGAGTATGTCGCGCGGTGCGTTTTCGGGCCATTTGTGGTCTGGCGATTTCTCGTGTGCACTCAATACACTACCATACATATGCACAACACAAAAAGCGAATTGGGCTTCGCCCGAGTTCCGAACACGGCACGGAATAACAAATATTCCGGAGCGAGTTCTGAACAAGGACGAGAGGGCAAGGGCGCAAGCGGGACGGCACTATCACTCCCTCACCTTTCGGCAGGAGAGAGACAGCATGCGTTTCCGAGTGCGTGAGAAGTGTTATCATCATCATCCGGACGACGTCCACTGCTGGACATAGGCCTCCCCCACAGAGCGCCACAGGTCACGGTCACGAGCCACTTACATCCACCGGCTATTAAATCATTTTTTTTTAATTTTAATTTAATCTAATATAATTTACGCATTCACAATTTCAAATTAATAGTAATATTGTGATATCATAGTAATTAATCTATACGAACAATATAAAGCTGTAAGTCTTTGTACACTCTAATGTCAGGAATTTATCGAGATAAACTGTGGGCTGTATGACGCTAGAACTAATAGGGCTGGAGTTACACGGGTGAAACCGCGGGTTGATGCTTGTCATTAATCACAAGCCACAGTAGGAGGGCTCGTTGCTCTGTTACCTGTCAGCAGCGTGTGTCGTCATACTGTTTGATGTTTCATCCGCATGTTTGCGATGTTGCGCGTGCTGAGTGTGGACAAGCTAGTGTATAAATACATTAAACTTTCATAGAAATTCGAACCTACTACCCAGTCTTAGGGCAATGATATCTGGTAATAATTTGCCGCTACTTAAGGTACGTGTGGTCAAATTGTTAGTGGTTATAATCAGCAGTAAAGGGCTCACGTATGATCAGGAGTAAAGAGCTACGAACCTAAGTAAATAATGGAGTTGTGTCGAGTACTAGTTAGCATTTTGTGTACAGTACAGGCCCAGCATAATACAATTGGCTGGATTTGGTGAACACCGTCTTTATTGAAGTGTAACACGGATGGTGTATCAATGTCCTATATTTGTGCTCTTCAGAGGCCGAGGCATATAATTTCTGCAATATCATCCATTCAATAGGTCCATTGGCACTATTTACCAGAACACTGTTCTGGATTTGATATTGAAGTTGTCCTTCTCCTAGATAGGTCGCAGACCAATGTCAATGACGTTAATCTCGCCAAATTACACAAGTCAAAGTTAAACAATCTATGTTAGAGCCATAAAAAGCTATTTTTAGACGTCATTTCAAATAATTTACTAAATATCACAACGATGTGATAGTTAATAAATTATTTAAAAGTCCTTAAAGTATTGTTCTTTTATAGTAATAGTAGTGTTCAAAACGCTAATAACAACATTTAGGTTCTACTTATCTTTCATGTTGATACTGTAATCATTCGTTTTAAATAAATATGTTCACATTTCTTTGCTATAAGTTATAAATGAAATATTATTTGCTGATACAGTGTCACAACACTATTAAATAATTAAAAAAAACTTGCTAATGTCAGTTTAGTCCCTGACATTAAAAAACAGACTATAAGTAGACATATTCAGTAGTTGTAACAAAAGTTGAAAGACGTACAGCACACAAAATAACAGCGGTGTACTTTTTATTCCACAGACCACACGCATAAATAATTTTTAATTAAACGATAACATTGAATTGTCATAAAATCGACAGGTGCCTACGTAGTTAATAAGTAGTTAGAAATCATGTTTTTTAATCTTCGTCAGGCTTACTGGACTTTGTGTGAGTTAAGTTCATACTTTGTACTATGCATCCTATTTTTTGTTTCCAAGCGACTACTAGTGTTGGCGATGCTGCTATTGAAGCAGTTCGCCGGATTACGATAATACATCTATCGCATGATAAATATTTTTTTAAGTATGGGAGGATACACGAGGGTGATGCGGTAGGCAAGTAGGTAAATTGGGGATTGATATTGCATTGCAAAATGAGTCTATTTGAGAGAAGATAGGTATGATACAGTTCAGTTTACTGCAGATGTTGTTCGGTCTTCCATATATTAAACAGAAGTCGATCTTGCCTTGGTTAACGCGTCTGCCCAACAGTTATGAAGACAGGCATCGATAAAATTAATGAGAATGCTCTGACTCTGACAATATTTCTGAATATACCTTCCAGTTCGCTCAACCCCACCTGATGCAATCTACTACACTATTATCGACTATCGGTTCAAAGGTGGTGGTACATACGGCGCTAGCCACCGGCCTATCACTTCTGAATAGAGAGGCTGACCAGTCGTGTGTGCGTTGGAATGGTGGCTCGGTAGCGGATTTGACATTTGCCACTCTCACTGTTACACCCAAGGTGGTAGTTTGGAGAATAGAAAGAGGGGTGGCGACACTTTCAGATCACAGATATATAAGATTTAAAGTGTCTGCACCTCCAGCAATGCTGTGTGTTTACGTTTCGAGCACGACGATACTTTCTGCGTTGTGTTCTCACTAAGCTCAACCGCGAGTTAACTAAGGAGGCAGCGATGGTTAGTCGCTGAAGTCTTCCGCCTTTCGATGGAATAGGAGTCGACGAGGAATGCAGAGCACCTATGCCTAAGTGTTGGTCGTCCAAGACGCGCGGTTTATGATTATCGGTGGATATTTCCGACTTACTTGTTACTTGCAATCTTGCTTGTAGAGCCTATAACCGCAGTTTTAGCGGCAGGCGTTCTCGTCCTACAAATGAGGGGATCAGTAGCCAGCTATACGATATTTACGAAGAAGAAGAAAATATTACAGCTAGAGATCATTCATGCCAAAGAGAGAGAGCCTGGCAAGAAAAAGCAGTCTTGATCAAATCCGTGGTACAGCTGCTGCTCTGCTTGCCGGGACTATCGAGCCTGATCTCCTGCAGAGAATTATAGGGGATATTTTCCCAGTCCCTTCAGAAGGATTCACTGTCCCTTCAAGGTCAGAAACAACATTGGACCACACAGTAGTAGAGGATGAAGGAGAGGAAGGTCTGTTGATACATTTCCTGCCTCCGTCGCTTAAATGGAGATAGTACTTTTTTGCCTTCGGGGTAAATCCTCTTCGGTAAGCCCGAAACTTTTCAGGGTACCCCTGTATTTGCACAGTTTGTTAAAGGTGTACCTAATTAAGAGAAAAGTGAGGATTGAGGACCACAGCAGCTCCCCGGTGGAAAAAGTTGTCATGTCCGGAGTTCCACCATTTTGGGCCCAACACTCTGAGATCTCGGACATGAATTAGGTTTCACGAGGTCGTTTCCCGACCGGAAGGTGTCTAATGCTATCCTGGTAATACCCTTGTTTTTGTCTTGGGGTAGGAACTTCCACGAGGCGGTGCGGCTGGCAGAGATATTCTCGGAGCTAATTGTCAGCCACATTCAGATCTTGGGGCCTCGGGTCCGTTAAGAAAAAAAATGGACTCGGAAAGAAGGGTTTTCCCCCAGGTTCGCGCTCATTCGTAGAAGAGGCAGTTATACAAGTGAGCCCCCAAAAAAGATATTTGTTGGTGACGGCGAAAGTAGTAAGAGTGGCAAGATCACTCGATCGACTTCTGTTTAATATTGGAGGACCGAACAACGTCTGCAGTACACTGTACTGTATCATCTTGGTCAAGAAGCTCTATTGCAAAGGTGGGTTGCGGACTTGGCGCACCTTCGCTACGGTGTACGTGCAAACATCGCGCAGAGCACAGTTTTGGAATGCTGCATGCGTCGGAAGCGGAAACCTCTCACCTTCCGCCTGACACAGATACTCATCGGGAATAGCTGCTTCGGTGAGACCTCTCACTAGCCAGTATAGGTCATTCGATGCTCGAGAGTGATGAGTCTTAAAAAGAAGGAGGAGGAACATATCCGACAAGAAGCTGCAGACGATTACAAACTTCTTAGGAGTGGGGTAGGTGCCTGCAGAAGGTGCTACTAACAGCGTAATCTACCGTGAAAAATATTACAGCCGTCGTTCCACAGTATGCTCCGGATCTCTGAAAGATGTGATTATGTTGGGGACGCTTTAATAGCCGAAGTTGACCCTTTTGTGGTGAAGATCGTTCCCCCATGGGGTCGGCCAGTCGCTGGGGTGTCCTGCAGCTGATACATCCGGGACATCTCATCACCGCTGCCAAAGGCTATCGCAGTGGTTTTAAGTCGGTAGTGGCGCGCTCCACGTGCCGAGACCGATACACCGTTCCGAATCCCCCAGTGCTTGCTGAGTGATGTATAAACTCAGTATGCCCCCGCAAACATATGAAAAAAAAAATATGCGTAGGTTCTACCGTCCTGGGTCCAGTTTGCATCTGGCGAATAATCTCATATAGTGTTTGTACCCACTTACCCATAGATTTAGTCTAGGTTTAATTTGTTAAAATTGTTCTTTTCAGACTTCTGTTTTATTTGTGTTAACGACGTGCTCAGTGATGGCTACCACTCACAGAACAAACCAAGGTAAGTAAGTGTTACTTGAGCCTCTTCAGTATGAATACCTAGGCGACCCGTGCCCACTTTTGTCGAGCTACAAGCGAGAAATAAGTTTCTACTGGAACTTTCAGTAGTAATCGAAGTTGCATACAACCATGAACCACAAAAATAACCCCACAGAAGTCGAATTTTGAAAAAAAAAACCCGTCAGAGTAGAGGAGATACACATGTCCTAAAAAGATCCCCATACAAAATTTTAAACTCCAAGCACTTACAGTTTCTGTGTATTCGCGATGAGTGAATGATCGTTTGCTTTTTTATTCATTTATATAAAATAATAAATAAAGTAGGTTCTACTGCTGGCGCGTCTTGCTACTTGTAATGTCCAGCCCATTTATTCACGTGTACAAACTCCTTCTTGTACCATCCCTGCAGGCTATTGCGGAGATGGTCATGTCGCCCACCACACGGTCTTCTTTTTTAGTGGTCAGTGCCACATGCCTATATATACCCTAGACTACATCGTACACTCTCGGCTTCCTACTCCTGCTAGAGAGGCCTGTCCAGGTCACTTTTCGTCACCCCCTTCGGACTGCTCCTGCTAGGGGCAGCAAGGACAGTTTTTCGTACCGCACTGATTTTATAATTGAATTACGAGGAACGATTGACTAGGTGTTCCCAGATTTACTTAGATTTATTAACATTTGGGCTTCATTATATAGGTACGCACATAGACAGGTGATAGGACAGGTGCAGACCCCCGCGTAACAAAGGCAACACTTCATACCCTAAAGCAAGGGCCCGTCCTCTATTAATAGTATTTTTATAGAATAGTAAAAGATTACAGATGTCCATAAATATCCGCGCCACCAACGATTTCCAGTTTTAGCTGTATTCTGTAATAATGTAATTTTGCACTTCCAATCACTGAATGAAAGGGTGAGCCTAATTTTGATACTACGCACACAGCCTAACGCAACAACGGTACCATTTAAAACATCTGTATAGGTGTCAGTACATAACTCTAGCGACGAGTTATAAGTCGAGGTGGTAGCTGAGCATGTGTACGGCTGTACACAACTCTAGCGACACGGTCACTGTGTAGAAGTACGAAATAGGGATACCCTATTTAATAACCGTCAGCGCTATACTTTCGTGTAAACCCCTGACGTATTGTAGAGACATCTGACTAATCGGGCTCTTTAACAATACTGCCACCAACATAAAACCCAATAAAATTTTAGGTGTGGTGTATGTCCGACGTATTTTCAGAAAATTTGCGGCTTCGACTTTGGGTCAAACTCTACTTTTATATTTGACAATCAGTGCTTGTTGGACCTTTACAACTGTATACATCACACACGTAAGTACTTCAAGTTTTACATTAATCATACAATTAGCATTTCCCCAGATATCAACATTCCGTTCATGGAGAAAGGAAAAACCAGGAGATAGTCTCCAAAGAGATAACAGTTACAGAAGTATCCTGTTATACCTTGCTACAAATATTGTAACAAAGATTTTTTAAATACTAATAACATTTATTACTTTTAAAGCGTTAGTTTCATAATAAGCGTTAGTTTCATAAGTATGAAACATTTAGAAATATAAAAAGTTTATTCGACGTTTTCTCCATTGGCTGGATTACAGCCCTTTAAGCGTTCAGGCCAGTTATCAAAAGACGCACGCAGAGAGTCCATGGGGAAATTCTTTACAGGCAGTCGAATGGATTGTTTTAGGGACTCGATATTATTGTTGAGTTCAGAGCAAGCTGTAGTCTCTAAGACTGATCATAAATCATAGTCTAGCGGATTCAGGTCGGGACTAGACAAAGGGTAGTCTTCAGCTCTGATCAACTCTGGAACGTTCGTCTTAACTAAGATTGGGTGTATCGAGCTTTATGATCTGCTCATTCTTGTTAGAAAGTCCACACTTGCTTATTGAACATGGTGTTATTGGGAGGTTTAACTATCCTCTCAAGATTGGTATCTTGATACACTCCTGCCCATATTTTGATACCTTTTTCACAAAAATGTAGCTCAGTCACTCCCTCATAGCTATCGCCCCACCATACCAACTCTGAAGTCGGGTAATGTCCACGTTGCACTCTGTCGACGAATTGGAAAGCTTCCTTAAATCTTTCAGCAAAACTGAGGTCATTTTGTTTGTTAAAATGTTGCTCAATTATAAAAAAAAATCTCATCAGTAAACAGTGTTTTTGAGTGACCTCCCTTTACGTACCGCTTCAATAGCTGTGTCGAGTGTACTACCCTATACATCTTTAATTTAAAAGTTAAGAAATCACCAGTGCGTATCTTATAGGCTGCAAGTACTAAGTCATCTCTTAACGTACGCGACATGGTTGTAGATGCCAAGTCGACTTCCCGAGATAAAAGCTTCTGCTTTCGGACAGGATTTCTTAGAATACTTTCCCTTGCCGCTTTGATTGACCACTTTTTTCCTACGAACACTACGTGGACGGTCATATCCTTCTCTGGCACAAACAGATGAAGTCTCGTTATACTTAATAATAGCCCGGTACACCAGCATGTCACTAACAACAAGTGTATTAGTGACATGTTTGTGTAGTTTTGAAAATAGCATCTGACTCCATATCTACTTTGTGTAATGTAATCACAACGACTCCGTTTTAATACCGCAAAATATTGCACAATATATTGTCGCCGAAATGAAAAAACAATGAACAATCGTATAAAAATGACACGATTCCAAATTCAAATGTAACATTTTTTATTGTAACAGTATTTATGACCAGACTAAGTAGGTATACAAGTCTCTCAATTCTACTGTCTTGCAAAAATAGCTCCACGTATATTAAATGTTTTAAATGACACTTTATATCCCCGGAGTTTTACTACTGGTTGGTCCACCGATAGAGCCGCCGACTTATTTCTTGAGTAGGTAGCGTCTAGTGTGCTGTTTGGTGTATATATTTGACGGCTGTAGTTAGCTGCAGACACTAATGGCAGTGTAGTTCCGATTTTGTCCACTGAACAGATAATTTGGTCGCACTGTACTGTTTAATTTGGTCTGTGCAGCTTATCCTCCTATACCTATTTGTGGTGCGCTGTATTCAAAATATTGGCGCCAAAATAGAAACAGTTCGCCTCTTACATAAGAAGGCAACTGGGCGCTCGGATCACCGATGAGTGATTACATGCTGCCAGATAACTATATAAATAATATACATAAAGAAGGGAAGTCAGCCTAAAAAGGGACCGCCGAGTCGAAAGAGCAAAATTCGTACACCCTCTTGTCGCTCTATTTTCACGCACTTCACTCTGCGCACGCCAGATTAGTTACACAAACATAGTACTACTTTCTCATCTTCCTTCTCTATTCTCAAAGACGGCCAGTCGCCGTCATATAACTGCCCATGGCAGCCCTCTACATCTATGTTATCTCTGTGCAGACAGCTCACAACCAGACGCTTATTTTTAGTTTATTCCTTCTTACCTAAATAACCCAGATCCCGGATTTCAAATACAAACAAAAATTGCTGAACAATCCACAACTCTTCACAACGATTCCACATAAACAAGACTGGACTGAAATTTTTTTTTTTTTTTTTGCATCCATTCTACCTAAATAAGGTATTAGATAAAAGTTGTTACATATAATTTTCTGTATCTCAAATGAAAAAACCCAGCACCTTTATGGGTTCCCTTTGTTTTTGTCAAGACCCTTTTTCTCTGAAACGCGCAGGGTCATATCAAACTGAAATTCATGTCAAGTACATACGCAAAAGTGGCTAGGAGCACAGAAAACATCAAAATTCCAAGTCAGTGCCATCAAAAGATATGATCGTTTATTAGAAGCAGAACTCTGTAGGGTTCATTTAGGCAACCTCGCCAGCGTGTAAATAATAAGGCCGCACTGAATTCTCCTGTGCTCCAGAGCATTGCAAGCCTCACTACATATTTCGACGAATTTCTGCTCGAAACTACCGCTTATTCCTCGTACGGGTCTTTGGGAACGCTAGTTTCAATCAACTTGTTTCTTTTTATTAACGATGACGTTTATTGAATCTATTCTGTGCACCTGATGTGATCTGGTATATACAAATGAATTTCAATTTGCAGAGTTTATTGTAATAAATTACGATCAATGCCTGTATTTTGGAAATTTTGCTTACGTACATGGCTTGAAATATGAAGACTATGACTATGGAGAGGACCACGTGCAAATTATAAACAGTAAGAAGAATCCAGACCTCGTCAAATAATATTCTAACTTATTTATAACAATATACGAAAACATTTTGTAAAACATTTACAAACTAGGTCGGCTAGAAATAATTATTTAATTTTTATTCTCTTATCCTTAAATATTTTCACAGTAATAAATGTGTATTTATTTTAAATACACATATACAATATTTTAAATACACCCCGTTCACACCGTCTTAAATGTGGCAGCTCTGTTGTCGCGTTTCGTCCGGTTTGTGAGTAGTCGGCGGCCCATTGGCAGGGAACCTAACGCGACGCATCTGCTTAAGCAGATGTTAATGGGCGTGGGTAGTCATCAAGTGGCTCCGTCTGTTTGTTGTAACCCATGCTGTAAAGTAAACAGTCGCATTAAGAAAATCTGCAATCTACATGATTGTAATCTACATTTTTACAGAGTTTCAAATTATATTGTAGCCCCACACTATCACTGGGCGACAAAACTCTTCAATCAATAAATACAAAAACAAAATTGAAATCATACCCGTTGGATATTTTTACACATTAAATATTACATAATTTTATTTATTAGATAATATAGATGAAAATTGAAACATATTACTGTATTAATCTTATGAAATATATTTCTTATTAAATAAATACATAACAATAATACTAAAATGAAAATATCGGCTACGTGACAGCCATGTGACCAAGCCTTTTGTAATCAATCTTTTCAAGTTGTACTAGTGGCCGGAGCTGATCTGCGAATGTTCGCATGTCTTCACCAATAGCGTCCTGACCCTGAGGTGCCAAAACCTGTAATGATATCAACAGTCACGTGTTAGCTGTTCTACATATAGCAAGCAGGCTTTAAAAAAATAAAAATAAATGTGAAATTAGTTTAAACGAAAATTCTTAAGTAAAACAATGCAATTGCTTCTTTTGTATAATGTCCATCACACAATAGAAGCAATTGCTATGGGGCTCATGCTTTAAGGGAACTATAAAGCAACACGCACACGTGGTATACAGGGCCTATAGAAATCTGATTGACATTAATTATTAAAATAATAGTAGAAAAAGCAATACAGCTGTACATTTAGCAGTCAAGTGTATTAAAGAGTATGGTTGCAACTTTACGGCTCAGGCACCCTTATTATTTAAATGTCACAGTAATTTGACATGAAGAACATTTAGAAAAACCAGTAATTTTAAAAAGTTCGACAGCAAAACTATGTTTAAAAATATTGTATCACGATGTTTGTCCAGGCTAATGTATAAACTGGATTTAATTAAAATGTCGCACATACGTAACATTCGTCTAACCTTAAATATAGTCTATATTTTATTTCAGTTACTAAAAATATAAATAAAATTTTAGATCAGAAAGAGATACGGACGAAATTTTCTGACTCCGCAGCACCGTAGAGAAGCATCTGGCGGTAGGCCAGAAGGTTGTTGATTTATAGAAAGCATTTGACAAAGTTGTGCGAAAGAAACTTCGGGCCATATTATCTGAATTGCAATCCATACATTTGGATTGCAAAGCATGTGTGCGGGTGGACGGCAACATATCACCCAGATTTAATGGCAATGTCGGCGTTAGGCAGGGCTGTGTGGTTTCAGCTCACCTAATTATTGTATATCTGGATAAGTGTCTGCAGGGATTGAGGTCTTTAAATGTGGGAATGCGAATGGGTGACTTAGTGGTGAACTGCCTGCTTTATGCAGTTGATGCAGCTCTTTTTAGCTCCACTCCATGTGGGCTACAAATACTAATCACAATTATGAAAGATATTGTGAGAATATGGGCTTACAAATGATTGTGATGAGGATTAATGTCTCAGTATTTGAAAGAGAAATAACCAGAACGGACCTAACAATACTGATCGATGACGTAGTGCTTGTGCAAGTGACTCAGTAAACTTGTACGTCTTGGTTGTGCTTGTAGCAGGGCTGGAATGTACAGCAGGGACGCAGGGACGCAGATGTAGAAAGAGGACTGCGTGCGGGGGACAAAGTGAATGTAACGCTAGGGAAAATGCTTAAAAGCTCAGTTTTGAGCCGAGGCGCCCGTGGAGATGTGTTGTTGTTCTTGTTAGTTATTAAAAATTAAGTTATCAGTAACCTATTGTAACAGCAATTGGTTGAGTTAGTCAGGTTATTTCAAATTTTATAACCATCACTTCTATGGCTTTATGTGTTAAGAAAAAATACACATACATTAGCATAATTATGAATAAATAAGGATTTATGACATAGCTATTCTCCACACTGCATGCCATATGTCTGATACTAATTGATAGGACTTCCTGTGTATTTATTTATTTGTTATACTTACAATAAATAAAATTAATAATCATGTGACATGTGCAGCAGCATGCACCAGCAGTGCACCGGCAATATCAGCGCAATCAGAGCAGTGGAGGGCCAATGAGGTCAACCTCATGACAGTATAAAATTAGGTTAAGGGGCAGTGTAATAGATATAATAAAAGGTAACATAAATTATTAGTATTGGCAAACACAACACCTCAACATCTTGTTTACCGATCTATAGCACACCAAAGCCTATCACTATACTAAAGAGCTTGTAATAGGATATGTTGGATATATTAACATACTACTTGGCTAGTTTACACGGTGGCGGTTGATAGAACACATATATGTTCTGTATGTGTCTATTGTATATTGAAGTAACATATCAACTACATACCGACAATTCTACAAGGTAACTTTGTGATATTGGCTCTGGAGGCATGGAACTCTGTGATATCTTGAATACTTTCGCTACTGTTATCTTCATTCTTCCCTTCCTGAACATATAGCCTGAAACAATTTTTAAATGTAGGTTATTAAACTGGTAACCTTTGTAAATTAGGGGAAAACTAGACTGTGACACTCTTAGCACAAATTTTATAAACAACTAGTGTATGAAAATATTTTCAGAATACAAAAGCATGACCACGGCGGTACCATTTGCACACATGACACTCATTTGTAGCGAAAGTTATGCTGTTCCGTTATGTGGCATTAGTAAATGAGAGCAATGCATCTGCATGACAACGATATTGTCAATGTCTATGGGCATTGTTCTGTACAAAGGGCTTTTTCTTTTTTATTCTAACATTTGACGAGGCTTCGACACCTGAGGTGAACATGTCAGCCACATGGATGTTATCACATTCCCTTAATGAAGGGATTGGTCAACAAAATTGTACAATTTAAGAGCCCTGCTTGTAAGTCGCCACCACTCATAGGAACAGACTACCCCAGCACTCTTAAGTGGTGAGGGTTTAATACCCATCATATGATAAAATTTATTTGTTGGAACATGTCCGGAACACAGTCTGAATACCAAAACCAGCAGTACCCTAAAAAGGTTGGCGCAGTCAAACCATGGAATCCTTTCCTCGGATGGTTCTGTACCAGGCCCCAACAACGCAACATAATTTTTTGCCAACAAAGGAAAGTTAATATTACTGAACTAGCGGCGATAAATAAGACTTTTTAATTTATTTACAATATTGCCACTATTAGTCTTAGTGCAAATTTTAGTTAAATACCGGCTAGCAAGCCAATGGCGCCGTAGAGATAACGGTGGAACGGAGAACTCACTCTGTAATACAATAACCGGAGTACTGCGTATGAAACCTCCACAAACCCGAAGGCCCTATTTTGTAGAAGAGGCATTTTTTTTTTACCGAGATGTGGCACAACTATCTTAGATGAAGCTACCATAGTCCAGACGGTTTCTGATGAGACAAATAAGTCTCTGGAGATGCACAGGTTGAACTCCCAATGACTTCCCAGCTAAAACTTCTAAGATATTTACACGTTTATACATTATGTCACAGGTTTCGTTGATGTGATGTCCCCACTTCAACTCGGAATCTAACCACAGGCCTAGATATTTAACTCTATCATATTCTGAGAGGCGTGCCCTTTATGTCCAATTTTAAATTAAAATTCACATTATTTCTAGAACATTTAAAAATATATACATTGGTTTTAGATTCCGATATACATAAGACAACTTTTTCTAATAATAAAACCATAGATCCATTGGCAGATTTAAGGAGAGTAACTGTATCCAATATGCGACTATTTTCTACTGTTTTATACAAAATGAAATCGTCAGCATACTGGGAGATACAAACATTGTTGATACTATTTGCCAATCTCCATGGTAGCAATATTAAATAGAAGAGGGGATAGCTCAAAGGGACATACTTTTCGGGGATTAGCTCAAGGGAATCGATTTAGAAGTAGGGTCATCACAGCTTTTGATCCAAGGAATCTATTTCTAGGCTAGGTTATATATATATATTTTCCACAAATAAATTATACGCAGATCGCACATCAAGGCACTGGGATTGTGGAAACACTACTTCAGACTATTATATTCCTGCAAGTTTTGCTTCCTTGTAAATCCGTTTTTTCGTGAGAGATTTGGTTCGAACATATCCACAATTAATATTGGTCACTCACTGCCCAAGCTTTCATTAGAAGTTTGCCAAGACTTGTTAGTCAGCGATGTCAGTGGTCACGAATGAAGCGTCCGGGTAAGTTGTTTGCAACGAGCCGTTGACCCATTTGATGCGTGTTGGAGAACCATCATTCAGACATATGAAATCATTATCAGACATAGCTTTATACGCAATTTCTCCTTTTCTACAAGTTCTACACGAACAGAGAGCATGGTGGTCAGTATCTCCCACAATGAGGCAGTCGGAGTTATAAAGTCTACAGATTGAATCCCAGTCATTTTGGTTAGTAGCCATGGAGGAATAGATTGAGATAGTATATTTAAGACCTGGTATGATATATATTTCAATTGTCATTGCTTGTATTTGAGAATTGTTTGTATTAAAGACTGTTGAAAAAATTTTATGGATCTGGATATATAATAGCACGCATGCCTTCATATGCATCATCTCTATCATCTCTGACAACGTTGTAGAGAGATCTGCTCGGAAGAGAAGTTCGAAGTTGCGTGCTTTAGGTTTTAAACTATTGGCATTCCATTGAAAAATTTTAATAATATCCTTTTAACCTGTGCAGTTGTCCATTATGAGTAGATTTAAACAATTGAGGCAACATCTCGATCGTAATGTAATTCTGCAAAAAGTTTTTCACTTCAGTCCAAAGGAACTCTGTCAACATCCTGATTTTAGCTTCGAACTCAATTTCTACCGACAAAATTTCTTTCATTTTCTCTAAAAACCTCCTTATAATTTCCCTTCGTTTTCTTCTACTCCTCCGCTGGTGTTGTGGAGGAATTTGCGATAAATATATTACGCTGTTATCTGAATAGGATTCAGTTTCAAAAACAGGGTTTAGTTCCTTCTCTCTATTCGGTTTATGTAGTTTCCTATTGTTAAGTTTGTTCTGAGACTTTTTAGCATCTGGATGAATATTGACTTTATCCCCTTCCGTCTCCGACATGGTGAATACAGAAGTCGCTTTTCTAGTGGAGATACCGGCACAAAAATCTCTGTAAGAAGTTCTAGAATTTAGATCTTGCGACAAAAGTAGCGGAGTCTGATAGGGCTCCCCGGGCTTCGCAGTCAGCAATAATGTAGCTTGTTCTTGTCTAGCTTGTGTCTCTTGTGCTCTAAGATTATTCAGAGCTACTTTATAAGAGCAATTATTCTGATCCATGAAAATGCGTACAGATCTCTCCCGCTGAAATGTTGGGCACAGGCTTTTCACAAGTGACATGTGGTTGGTTGCCCTTGCAATTTATTGGAAAATGGTGGTATCGCAATTGTCTTGTTTCTTAGCGCATTTGGGGCACATTTTGGTGCTAGAAGGGCAAAAGTGAGTTAAGTGTCCGAATTGCCAGCATTTTGAGCACTGAGTGGCTGGGTACATACACAGCCATCCTACACCCGTATGCGTTGACATACGGGGGCAAAACTGAACCGCTGAAACAGATGCGCACCGTTGCACTCTTGATCCATTTCCCCTCAGAATCCCTTCTATTTAACCTCTTAACCGCTACAATTTCAGTGTCCGACTGTAACATTTATTTTAGCTCTATCTTAACGAAACTTTAAATTAAATCGAAAACGCGACTTCATTGGTTTTTCTGCATTCATATTCTTTTGCAATTTCCCTATTCAGAAAGTTATCTGCGTCAGCACTTGTAGTAAACCGGATCAATACTTTTTAGTCGCCTTCAACATTATAGTTTTTTAAAATCTTGGCGAATCCCAACTGTTTGGTTGAAATCTCTTTACTGTTTACGGATACTTCGTAAATCTCTTCCGTCGCAACCGGAGAGCTACCGGCGGCGAAGGTCGCAGGATTATGCGATTGCGGCGCGCTACGACAGTGAAGCCGTCGCCCTCCGCGCTGTCCTCCTGCAAATCGCGCGCACGCTTGCCGCATGGCGGCGGCGCGCCTGTGTACTCGATGCCCATATCGTGGTCTTCCCATTCCAAATCCTGATCATCCTCTGCAGGACGAGATGACCCCAAGACAACCCTCCGGATAGTCTCGGAAGACGTCGCGACACTACATTCGGCCTCGAAGGTAGTCTACTCACATGAATCACTCATAAAAAAATTATGAGGGTAGAGGAAAAAAACAACTGATTAATTTTTTCAGTGATTAGTTCAAAACGAGATTATTCCACTGATTAAATCACTTAACTGAGTCTGAGTTATAAGAAACAAAAAGAAAGGCAACATATTAATTATTAATATTTTCACACTTTGAAGCGAGTACGAAGCTAGAATTTGTAATAAAATTGATATCACAAAAACATAAACAGAAACGTGTCTGTACGCAATTGACGCTCACGCCAGACTAACAACAAAGGGCTTTGATTGCTCGTTTTCCCACCTAAACTATTTTAAAAAAGTAAAATAAATTACACAATAGTTTATACACTTTTTGAGTTACTTTTTTACCTTTGACACTATATTCAAATTCAATTCTACAGCCTAACTCATTGAGAAAGTCAATAAGCATTCCACTGCATG
This sequence comes from Eumaeus atala, assembly GCA_017140195.1. Classification (NCBI taxonomy): domain Eukaryota; kingdom Metazoa; phylum Arthropoda; class Insecta; order Lepidoptera; family Lycaenidae; genus Eumaeus; species Eumaeus atala. Next base: position 303,492 of record JAFELO010001454.1, read on the forward strand.
CAATGTCCAGGCTGGATCTCACAACAGTTGGCCTGTTTTTGTCTCCTAGATCTGGTTGCCCAATATATCTTAACTGGTATGGCATGTCTCTGGCATCTAGAGCTTTCCGAACCCTCAACATTAAAGGCGCAGCCTGTAATTTTTGTGAATATATTTTAATAATTTTGATATAATATAATACATAAATAAATGTGTAATCATGTACTCTTCAAAAATCTACATATATCCACAGTACATCTAAAAGAAGGATATACATTTCTAAATTTAAGCAGACTTTGCAGCAATGATTTCAAGCTCGACAATGCTGTCTGAGCTGTCAGCGCCGATCTTCCGCTAAAACCATCAGGTGTCCATGTGGAGACGCCAAGACTAAACTTACTCAATTGACTAACAATTTACTCAATATGACACAAATTATAAACTGTTACACAAAATGAACATTTATGTAAATTTTTCAATTAACTTAAAACATTGGTCTATTATTATTTTATGATTTACAGACTAGCAAAAAAAGAAGATGTACACTTTTAAACACAAACGTCAGACAAAATTTAAGAACAAATAAAATGCAATGCAAGTTAAACAGAAAATAAACACAAATGATTAGTCCGGTAAGCATGCGGAGTACCGATCAGAATAGAATACAAACATACATCTAGTCCCAGTGGTATAACATATACCAAATATACATAGTTTGTTTATCATGTAAACGTTGATAGTTCATTAAAGAATACTTAAATCAATCACAAAGTTTCATGTTTTGTTGCTTTTGTAATAAGTAGTCTTTTAAATATCCCCTCAATGCCCTTAAATTTTTTTTTAATTTCTAATCGGTGTGGGTATGTTGTTCTTGGAAGCAGCATACTGGAAACTACCTCTGAAAGAGGCTGATATATTTTTTGTTGCTTGGTACACTGTCACATTTCAAAGGTCCGGATGCTTGACATCCATACAAGATTACAATAGAAATATGTCAGCTCCTCATGCCCCCAAGACACCAAAAAGAAGACATGCTACATGATACTTACACTGGCGTTTCATTTTTAGTACAGTGTTCACTTAATTTAATATGTTCTCTAAGTGCTATGTCAAAACAGAAATAGCACAGGCATTCTGGATACTTTGTACTGGCTCCTGTGTCCTAGTAGTAAACATGGTTCATATCTGCATGATTTAACCTTGACAGTACTAGTGACTTAATAAGGCAGATCCATAAATTTACCACAATGTGCTGTCTCACATTATTTTCAGGCGGTAAAAACACTCCCTTACTAAACCTATTATATGACTATTATCTCTCAGAAGACAGCCATGTCAAATCTTGGAGCACAGTCCATTTTAATTAGAGATTACATGCTTTCTATGCTCTTTCTATAGGCTGGTCCAAAAGTTGAACATTATTTATCAGATTGAATTTTGATAGTTGAGACTTTGTACCACAGATCAAATATTTGAACTTATTGGGATTTAAAAGTATACTATTCTTCCTGGGCCATACTACTATATAGCTAAGGCATGCCTCTGGAGAGGGCCATTTTGTCTGAAAGGAGTGTGGAGCTATCTTGGTTAGTTATTTTTACATACAGGTAGCGGAAACTGAGATAGTTATCAAACCAATGAATCAAATTACTGTCAAAACCACAATATTTCAATTTGGACAAAAGAAGATTTATATATAAAGAATCAAACACCATTGAGAAATCTTGCAGTACAGGGAGAGTGCACTTGCCCTGGTCCTGTGCCTATAGAATAGTAAATAATATTTAAACATTCATTATTTTCCTGCTCTGATCTATCCTAATGTGTTTGTCATATTTTTTCTTCTTCCACTTTTTCAATAATTCATCATGTCACTTCTATTTTACTCATATCCTCTCTCATATAATCCATTCATCATTTCTTCGGCTTACATCCACAGATATATCTTCACACATTCACACTCTGCCTATATACTGTTACTTGAGACATTATCTAATAATATTTCAATTATTTAAAAACGAAGAAATTATTTAAAATCATTATTTACTTGTTGATTGGGATCTCTAAGGCTGAAACAAACTTCTTGATCATCAAATGTTTCGGGGCCTGCATCAACATTATCGCAAAGACCACGCAGTCTATGAAGTAGTACTTCGACAGCTGAATCTAGCACCGAACCCTGGAATTGAAACTTTATTTAGCGCTGTACATTTTCCTACACTTTTGTTTACTAAAATTTAATAAAATACCTGTAGCAAATATTCTTGATTGGGTATAATGTTAGCTTTTAACGCCTGAGACAAACTATCTGTAGCTGTAATTGGAGCTGCATTTAAGGACATGTTTACTAACTATATACAAATTAAATGAACATAAATATTTATTTATCTATTTAAACCTGAACGTATTATGTATGTAATTAAATAGTAATATTTCGTTTCATGAAAAATAAGTACAAAAAGGACAGTGTTTTTGTAAACTGACAACAACAACTGTCAGTGCCACATCCTGGCGGTAGCGCAATAACGGCAAAATAAATATAATTCATAGATTTTAGTTCATTTAATGGTAGCTTGAGACATTTTGACCACGCTGAACACAAATTTCTTTGACGTTCATTGGTACTATTCTCGAAGTCGTTAGACGAAAACGTTTACATTGGGGAATTATTGCAATTAGGTAGATATAACTACGAGGAACGTAGTTATATCTACCTAATTGCAATAATTGCCGAAAGCCGATAGGATTCAATTGAGTTGAGTAGCATTCCGGAAGCTTCGACACATTCTCACGTCGCCCATACCGGAGAATTTCAAGCCGAAAGTCTTCAACCAATTCATTCTCTCCGTGATGACCTACGGAGCTGAAACATGGCCTCTTAATTTAGGACTAGTCCGCAAGTTTGCGGTCGCTCAACGGGCTACTGACCGTGCTATGTTGGGCGTTTCTCTATCCGACAGAATTCATAAGGTAACAAAGTCATAAGGCAGGGAACTAAAGCATCCAATATCAAGCGACGAATAGGCTCGCTGAAGTGGCAATGAGCTGGTCACACACTAAGAACAAATGGCAGATAGGCCAGTAAGGTTCTGGATTGGAGGCCGCGTTTAGGAGAACGAAGTGTTGGTCGACCGATCACCAGGTGGGAATACGATCTCCGTGCCGTAGTCAGTCCGGAATGGATGCGAGTAGCAGGAGATCGGTCGTCTTGGCGATCATTAAGAGAGGCCTATGTCCAGCAGTGGACCGATAAGAGCTGATGATGAAAAAAAAATACGTATTGCTACTCAACCTAAATTTTACTTTCTCGGAATAGTTGCGTAGCATATTTAATGCTTTTTCAGGACACTTTTTTCTGCTTTATAGTCCCCATATATACGCCATTATGATTCAGGGATCAGCTACATTATTTCTTATGTATTCTTAATATATAACTATTGGTGTATATCTTTTAGAATTGGAAAGATATATGACCGAATTGGACATGCGATAACAGGAAGATATTGAAGAGATATCAATATTGAAATTAAAACCTCTACTACTTTTAAGAAGGGACGGAATATAGCACGTTGCTTGCGCTGATTACGCATGTCGTGGGCTTTAGTTACCAACATTTTCTAAGCAAAGTAATTAAGCGCTGCTCCATGCCACATATTGTAACACATTTTTTAAGTAGACGAAAATAAATAAACTATTAGCTAAAATGCGTTTCACTGTCTAAATATCAGGTGAGTAACTACTACTGCGATTGCGTAGTATTTCATTTGTAAACTATAAAATACTGCTCTGAAGTGGCAGCTTCGTTGTCGCGTTCCTTGTGGGTTTGTGAGTTTCTGGTGGCCCTTTAGAGGTAAGGAGGGCAACACATCTGAATACAAATAGGCCGTCATCAAGAGGATGCGACTGCTCCTCCTTTGCTCTCTTTACTATATTTAAAAAAAAGCTTTTACGTTTCCGTTGGCTCTACGGCAATACATCGAAATCTGTATATCCTCTATGCGGATATCTATGGTTACAACTGTTCGTTGGACTATACTATTCTTTTTCATTAGTAGTGACGATAATTTTTTAATAAGATGCTTTGTGAAGGAAACGAAGAATAACTTTTTTATATCACGTTTTTCATAATTGAAGTTAAACATAAGATAGTAAATTAAGTAAGCTGAGAGGAGGTACTCATTCCACCAAAAATATTTGACGACAAACAAAACGATAACATTTTTTTTTTTTGAGTATAGGGGGACAAACGAGTCTTCCACAACTTTTTTAGCGACGCATATGAACGTCAGTATAATTATAATCTCGTTCGTCCCATATTTTGCAATTACTTCCTGGTTTCAAAAACTGGCGTGTAATGATTATTCATTAAACAAATAAAAAAGCTGTTTATAAAAATCACATAATGTATTTCAGTAATATGTATACAGTATACTAGATAGCTGATTTCTTCTAACCTTGCCAAAATTCATCTGCTAATATTAATTTATTTAAGTAACACTATACAACGAAATGACACACTTTATCCTATATTTATACTTGTTTATTTGAAAAGATATTGACATCAGACATTTGCGCGATGAAAACTTTACCTAACTGTAACTTGTCGAAGAAATCCTCCTTTAAGCCAAAAGACTGTAACATCCAAAACGCGATTTTGAGCATGGAATGGTAGATCTATAAAACTCAGCTACTGAGGAAATCATGCCCAAGATATTGTTTCTGGCAAAATTGCATGACTTTAATCATGCTTATAGCCTGAATGCTTGCGGATTAAAGAACAAATACTGTCACTTTTCACTGGTATTGTGAGTAAAAGTTATCTCCGATCATGCCAGCCTCGTTGTCATACGTCTTATACGAATAAACACAAATGATTGTGTACACCTAAAGATTTTAACATTTTATCAGACTCAAGCCTAAGCCGAGCTAATAAAAAACAAATTTTAATACATAGATACACTCTTACACACCTTTATTGCTTCTCAAAAAACAAGTACTAATATGATCATCTATGAGGCCACAAGACTGCATATATGCGTAACAAATAGTTGGTCCCACAAATTTAAATCCTTTCTTTTTTAGGGATTTAGAAAGAGCCACTGAAAGTGTTGTTTGCGTTGGTATCTCCGTATTATTTTCCCAGTTATTTATTACCGGTGTTTTATTGACAAAATTCCAAATAAAGTCTGAAAAGCTTTCACCTCCATTTTCTAATAAAATATAGGCTTTAGCATTATCCACAATTGCTGCAATTTTTGGAGAATTTCTAATAATTCTTGAATCAGTAGATATTTTGAGAAGATCTTGATTGCTTAACTTAGCTATTTTATAAGGGTTGAAGTTGTAAAATACTTTACGATAATTATCTCTTTTCTTTAAAATTATCAACCAGGATAGGCCAGCTTGTTGGCCTGCTAAGCAAAGCATCTCAAAGAGTTGAAGACTGTCATACTGTGGTTTTCCCCATTCGACATCATGATAGGAAATATAAAGAGGATCTTTAGTGACCCAACCACACCTCGTTTTAGTATCAGATAAAGAGGTACACATTTAGGTTTCGTAACCTTTTTACACAGTTCAAAACAGAAATATATATATTAAATGCAATCAAATCCAATCTATGCCAAATAATTCATTGAGTCTGAATATTATGTAGTTTGTGGTAACTAGGTAGCACAAATTACGGGTCGGAATCAATACATTTGACAGTTGCTCTTCCTGTCTGCTGCACTGACTTGCGGCATGCGTAGAAATCCGTTTGATTGGCTGTAGAGACTTACAGCCAATGAAAATAGTACCTGCAAGACACAGAAGCTAATGAAAGTGTTCTCGTACTATTCAGCCAATGAACTACCCTGAAATTTTTGTCCTGCTTGGTGGAACTGTTTCAAGCTTACCATTCAAGTGAACTAAAATATGAATTATATTTGTTGCCGTCTTTATCTTACCGCTAGGCACCATATATATTTTACAACAAAGTTCATATTAGGTTATATTCATGCTAACATTTATAACAACATTAACATCGGAATATCACAGATATACGGTTACAAATTATTGATATATGTTTATTGTGAAACAACAATGCGGTTAACAAATAAACCGCAGACACATTAAATGCCTGTTTGTTGAAAAAGCTCGCAATTGGAGTTGCTTGCTTTTACATTCGGAAATATTTCGTAATTTATAACTAAGTGAATATTCTAAAATAAGTTTTTTTTTATTTACGGACCCATAATCTAGACAAAAATAGTTTCGATGCCAAAATAAGAAGTGACCTTTCTCATTTCCATCCTCGTTGGTTGATCAGATGAAAGTATAACAAAACAGATATACAATGTGAATGTGGAAAGGCGAAGCTATCGGGGCAAACCAAGCCTGATGTAAAGTTTACAGTAAACTAATTGATTGATCGGGGGCCTTCCGAAGGTTCACCAGTTTCGAATTCACCAGGGGTGAAATAGTTAATGTGGAGGGAAAACGATGTAGGAATCGATATTTTTAGCATTCGCTTTCCTGTGCCCGCCCCATTAGGGAATTGAAAGAAGTGTTATTGTTGTATCGATAATCAGTCAACTTTTCAAATATGTGTGTATAATATATATTTTCGTTACATAGAATCTACTCCAGTCTAGGATACCGATTATGCTACAATAAATTATGGTCAAAACATTCACTGGTCATGCAACTAGTTTAGAATTTAAAATTTTACAATTAAATTATTATTTATAGTGGTATTTTCTATTCTGATTGAAGTCAATTATCATATGAGACTGGCTGGTGCAGTTGTACAATGCTCAGGTAATCCATACATGATGCAGGCTTGAAACCCCCTAAGATAATTTTGTTATGTTTAGATTTTGTCATGTTACATAGTTATAATACAAATACATAGTATTGGATGTACTAGGTATATGTGTATTTCTATAATAAATATATAAAATTTCTTAAATTTATACAAAATATTTAATATATATTCATTGTATAGTAACCGTAACATAAGTCTTTACTGTTCTTAACACACGGCTAGGCTAACAGTGTGGAAGTTCCATATATTATTATTATACACATGTTAAATTAAAATACATAAATTATATTTATTTGGAAAATAAACTATTGTTATGTACTTAATCGCAGATGTTACAAAATAAAACAATAGCACCTCATAGTGTAATGTTATTTAAATGCATGACCACAACATTAAATATATTATTAAGTTTTTTTCCTTTCAGATTGTGAGCTGTAACAAAGAAAATGTAAAATTCGATAAGTGGAGAAGATAGGTGATGTCACAGTACATGCAAACAAATACATCATACAATTGAAATTGATATTAATTTGTAAAAAACAATAAAATTGTTTCAAACAGTTATTTTTTTAACTTACTTGTATCGAAACATAAAACAATATTTATGTCAAGTATATATCTGCCCAATATTAAATATAGGCATAATACTAATCATTTCTTTGGCCTACTAATGAGGAATTTAGAAAAAAAAATAATGTCGGGTACCTTTTTGATCGTTTGCAAGGATATACCGCTTCTATGACGGGATGTGCGTCTGAATCACGGAGAACTTTGTATTATATAGGAATAGAGATATACCTCGCATACTAAAGTATTAAAGATAAGTGTCGCCCTCTGAAGTTAAGCTTTGGTACTTTTATTTAATCATACATAACTATGTGCATATATAACAAGCTGTCAGCAGGCAGCAATTTTAAGTTTAATAGACTTAAAAGTTGAAGTGTAAATTTGTGGATATAACATAAACAAAGCAAGTCTTTATTGCATTTTTTTCTTTTAAAACACTTTTTTCGCCTTTACTTTGAATACATCTGAATTGTTATCACTTATTTGTTTATATTTTATTTATGTCTTAATGTCAATAATTATGTATAAAGAATCTGCTTGACAAAAAATATGTTAATAGGATATTATAATCAAGATATTGTTATAATAAATTCTCTTAAACAATTGGTATCTAAGCTTTGTTTTAAAGTAGAATAATTTGTGTCCTGCAGATTCGACACTAAATTTAAGAGAGAGTGGCTCAGTCTACAAGGCCATTTTCTTTTATTATATTCTCTATAATTAACATATTCAGATTCTACTGTCGAAGGTTTGTGTTACATTGCTCACACCCCTTACAAATGTTTTGTTTGTTTTTTTGGAGAAATATCTCGCAGTGTATGTAAATCCGCCAATTTTACATGGATAATTTTTTTCTTCAAGGCGTGTGGGGGTAAAGTCTCATATAGCTGGTAATTCACAGATCTTGGGATTTCGGTTTTTGCTAGCCCCCCACCTGTGGTGTGTGTGGACTTCGTGAAGTGTAAAACAATCACCTATTTCACAATTTGCTCCAGGAGCTTGGACACTAGAGAGGCTATTTCTTAGTAGTGAAGTAAAGACCGATTCAACTTTTTCGCAAGTCGGGTTTGTGTCGTGGCATCCGTGACTCCTTATGGATCCGAGAATAGGCATCTGCAGTATGTTTGGCATCCTCTGGGAACATCTTTTTTTCTGCAATAGAAATTATTTCTATAATATATATTTCTGTAATAGAAACAGTTCAGAATATATTTGATGGAATTAAAGCAAATGAATTAGCAGACAATTTAGTAACTAAAATGCCTCAATTTTTTTCCTATATTAGAAGGACGCTAGTGTATTTCGAGAGTTTGCATGTTTGAATGTAGGTATGTAGATTTCTATGTTCCCTCCTACAGCCGAACGGATTTGCGCGTATTCATCATCATCACGATCATCATCAGCCCTTATTGGTCCACTACTGGACATAGGCCTCTTTCAACGAACACCAAAACAACAGATATCCTGCTCATCATGTGTAATGATGTTGTGATGTTCACTGTTAAACAAAAGTTTACATTTGGTATGACCAAAACATTTAAATATATATACGATAGATTAATGAGATAAGTTAATTAAGTTGTATCTTCTGGTGGGCACATTTACGAGGGGATGTCCAAAAGTTCGTAGAATGAAAAGGATATAAATAAAATAAAACAGCAATATAAAATATGTTTTATCTCTTCCATCAAAATGAGCCGAATCATATTGCCTTCTTTACCTCATTATCATCGGAAAAATTCCTTCCACTAAGTCTTTTTTTAATTTGGGGACTAAAAAAAAGTCACTTGGGGCCAGGTCTGGACTGTATGGTGGGTGAACTAGAAATATATAAAATTCGAACCAATGTGTGTGCTAAGCAGCCATTGCAATTCTGCTGTTGTAAACCGTAGCATCGTCTATCCTCTCACAATCCCAAAAAACAGTAGCCATCATCTTTCCAGCCGACTCTGTCACCTTCAATTTCTTTGGTAGCGGTGTGCGATTTTATGCCATTGCATAATTCTTATTTGGCTTTAGGATCGAAGTAAAGAACCCATGCTTCTTCTCCTGTAACTATTCCGTCGAAAATCTGTGCAGGTATATTTCCACACAACTCCAAAAAATGCTTTGATGCATCAATATTTTTTTGATATTTGATGCGCTGCTCTTCTGCTGTCTTGCACTGACTTGGTATCAAACCCAGGTGGTCATGTAGGATTCGCAAAGTGGTGGTATCTGATACTCCAACTAATGCGGATAATAGTTTTTACTTCAACTGGGGATCCCCATCTCCTAGTACAATTTTCTCCACTTTTTCGACAATGTCTGATTGTGGTGGCCACAACTGACTTTCCTGAGCAGGGGTTATCTTCAATTGAATTTTGACCATGTTTACACAAACCATGCCACTTGTAAATCATTGATTTACTAGGGCACTGTTCCCTATAAACAACTCTCATTTCATTCATAATTGTTTGAGCATACTTTCCTTTCTTGGTAAGGAATTTTATCACTATGCGGTGTTCAATTTTCTTCCCGATTGGCTTGTACAGCAGGCAACTGTTCGTAAACAAATGACACAATCGTGTTGAAACTCGGTATATGTATATACTAATGATAAGTCTCCGATTCGTATGACACCAAGCAAGCACCCCTACCCCCCTCCATCCTCTCCATTCCACGTACTTTTTGACCTCCCCAAGTATGTTGTATCTAACACTGCTGGTGGAAGATTAGTCAGAATACCATTTTTGCTTCTGCCTTCCAAAGTGTGGCAACATGATATAAAAACGGTAAACCATCCATGGGCAGACCTCGGCTAGCGTAGCTTAACCTCACAGAAGTTGAAGTCTGCGCAAGTTATTTAGCCTTTAAGTAGTTCTTGAACGTGGTTAAGTAATGTTGTGTAGTGATTTCCAAGAAAGTAATGTAGGACTCAACTGTGGCAACTTTGGGATACAAAATTAGAAATGATAATCGTCCCATATCCTAAATTTGCCACATATGACATCCCCTATGATGATGTATATAAATTATGCTAATGAATACATATAAAATGTGTAATCACCTGAGTTGTTGAGGCATCCGGGAACACAACACCCTTTTTGAGACATTATAAAAATGTTAAAATCACAGAAACAGCTGGATAAAAAGCACAAAATGAACACAGCCGGAGGAATTTGAGAGTCTACTCAAAGGACTTAGGTGGAAAAAGCACAATTTACACGATAAAATTAGAAACAAATAAGACCTCCCAACAACAAATCTCCAGCGAAATTGTTTTAACTTTTATCCCAAAGAAAATGTAACACTACTTTAAACTTTTATCAGTTAAGATTTTGAAAATGTGACGTTCATAGAATGTTGCTAGCGTACATGTTTTAATTCAGTAATGTTATAATTAAAATATTATAACTTTAACAGACGAATTATTTTGGAATGAAATAGAATCATTATTTATATTCATGTTAATGCAAGTAACATGCTTTCTATATATTATATAATGAATATAAATACGGTCAAAATAAAAATATAATCAAATGATATCTAAGCGCATCTAAGTGTAGTAAAAATTAAGTCGTAAAAAAAAATATCTTTCTAAAGCGCTATCTCATATCAGGATTTCACAACTTTCTTTATAATAATGCTATTAATTTAAAAATAGGCTATAGCTGTGCAGAATTCATAATCATTACGCTCTACTTTAATTTGTCGAATTATACTACATCAATTTCCTACTTTATAGTTCGCTAGTAAGGCCGGATGGGTGTCTGAATATTACTGTTTAGTTTGTGTATAGTGTTAAGACTGTCCACCCTGATATACATAGATAATAATTATATACTAGTATTACATTCTCTTTGCTATATAATTAAATTACTGATATAGTTTGTGATGAAAGCAAACACCTGAATCAAGAACTGTTTTTGTTGATATTTAAACTAATATTACAATTCTCTGCGATTAAATATATTAATTGTTACAAAGTAGTATAAAACTTAATAATATTTTATTATTCACACTTCATCTTAATTTATATGTTACATTAAACATAGTTCTCACATGGTGATGTGTTGATCTTAGATAAAGAAGAGGAATTAAACTTTCCTGGTTAAAAGTGCAATAATGACGGGCCATGTGTCTATTAGATTAGCCTCAGAACGAGTTAATCATTCTGTAGCTGCTAATAATGAGCTACCACGATTCTATACTCCAGGAGAAGTAATTTGTGGAATTCAAGACTTCATGCGGTTAGTTCAAACTTTTAAAAATAAAAAGATAATGAAGTTAAGTTACACAACACAAAAGAACACATAAAATCATACTAAAATGAGTATGATTTCCTGAACATAGCTACACCCGCCTTTAAAGATCACTTAGAAACATACATAAGGTATTACTTACCTGAATCGGGGCATTCCTTGAAAAGGGCCTTTTGTCTGGTTGTGGGCCAATGGTACTAGTATGATGAATGCTGATGCTAAAGATATTCATATCTATATAAACTTAATTTTGGGACAATCTTATTACAGTGGCCATGGGACTTATGCTGAAGATGATCGCCTAAAATCCTCAGTTGCTGGAGTCATGCAAAAAGTGAATAAACTTATTTGTGTGAGACCTCTGAAGAGTCGATATGTTGGTGAAATTGGTGATGTAATTGTTGGAAGAGTTTCAGAGGTACAGCAGAAGCGATGGAAAGTTGAGACAAACTCTCGTCTGGATTCGGTGTTGCAATTATCATCAGTTAATCTTCCTGGTGGTGAATTGGTTTGTATATTTATAAAATAAATTTTTAGATGGTCTAAAATATAGTACTGTGTTTTTTAGTTCAACTTTTCTATACCTTTTTGTCTCAAACAGTATAAAAACGAAAACTTACTTTTTATACTGTATAATTTGAACCATTTGGTGACTACTAATGTTCATTAACATCTTCATATATAAAATTATCAGTGCACCTTGACTCTCAGACCCAATGTTCCCTGCTTTCTAGTGCCCTCTTATAATAGGGGTACAAAGTGCATCATCGTTGGTTCAATTCGCTTCACTTGGGTTCACCCCCGGCTACTGAGCCCCACCGCAATAACAAGGCTTGAACCATCATGGGAAAGATCTTCTACTACCTACACCAGCCTATTCCAGCTTCAATGTGGTATGACAACTCTTACTATTTTTTATTTTGATTATTTCTAGCGTCGCAGATCAGCAGAAGATGAACAGATGATGAGGAAACATTTACAGGAGGGTGATTTAATTAGTGCTGAGGTGCAGAGCGTGTTCTCTGACGGATCTTTGTCTCTTCACACAAGAAGCCTGAAGTATGGAAAGGTATTCCTTAGATGCGTTTTTGCTTAGTAATCTGGTCTTTGGATGAGAGGAACAAACAAGGACAATACATCTGCATGACAAGCATGGGGGTGTCATGGGCACTGTCAAAAGGGCCGGATTGTTTGTTTGCCCACCCTATACTCTAAATTGATTACCTACAGAAGATTTATTTATTGACATGCTAATATTGTTTGAACTTTTTTGTTGGTGTTGTATTAATGATATATTCATCATCATCAGCCCTTATCGGTCCACTGCGGGACATTACTCTCTTTCAGTGAACATTATGACGGCCCATCTCCTGCTACTCACATTCTTCACGAACCAACTACTGCACGGAAGTAATCTTCCCATCTGGTGAACGGTCGACCAACACTTCGTGTTTCACCCACCACCACCACTCCAGAACCTTAGTGGCCTATCTGCCATCTGATCTTCCGAGTGTCACTCAGCCGCACCCAGCCCACTGTCACTTCAGTGAGCTTAATCGTCGCGTTATATTGGAAACTTTAGTTCTCTGCCTTACGACTTCGTTATGTTATTCTATCGGACCAGGGACACTCAACGTGGCACGTTAAATAGCCCACTGATGTACCGAAAACTTGGGGACCAGTCCTACGTTAAAAGGCCATGTTTCGGCCCCGTAGGTCTTCACGGGGAGAGCACATTGATTGAAGTCTTCAAGCGCTGCGGTATAGGCAACGTGAGAATGTGACGAATCTTCCGGAATGCTGCCCAACCCAACTGAATCATTATATCGGTTTCCTTCTCGAAGTTATGTCTACCTAATTGCAAATGTTGCCCGAAATAGACGTCATCGTCTACGACTTTGAGAATAGCACCATCGACGTTGTCCGACCTAGCGAGAACGTGTTCACGGAACATGATCTTTGACCTGTCCAAGTTCATCCTAAGTCACTACGTCGGGATGATTCATTTAGGCTGTGCAACATTTTTTACAATTGTATATTAGAAATTGGTCAATGCTATTAGAAATATATAATTATTATAAATATGAGCTGGTTGTCATGCACATGCATTATACATATAACATACACACGAACATAAACTTATCACACCAATTTAGTCTAGCCCTGTGGTAAGTACCGTAAGGACTTATATTACAGATACTAGACAGCGGAAATATATTTAATATGTTTCATAAATTTAAGAGATTTTATATATTTAAGATTTTTATTATAGAAATACTTATATAAACATCCATGACCCGCGGACTAACCGCCACGTTACCAACTGAGCCAGCCGATCGTCAAAGTATATAATACTTATGTATTTATGATTTTTCTGTAAGCTACGTCTAATACAAATGCAGCATCATAATCCAATCTTTGAGGGGAGTTATTTAGTGTTGGAGTCATCAAGGCTTAGTCGATTCAAGATGTTCGTGTTTTGACTTTGTAAACACTTCTTCTACTTCTAAGGTTTTAGCGCAAACTTCTTAAGAAGAATCTTATATCGAGCACATGATCCGCTGTTGCAAAGCAGCGGAGAATATTTATTGATTGTAAGCTCTTTACATTTAGTTGGTTACAGGTATAAATTTATGCCAGCTCCATCCTGTTTTAGCTAATCTCCTATTAAGGACCTGCGATCTGATGAACATTTAAAATGATTTTTAAAAATCTTCTTATCAGCCGTTCCCTCTTTAAACTTATCAACCATTGCCTGGATACCCTTAGCGTCGACTGCGATTCACTTTAGGCCAAATCGTAGCAGCTCTTTGATTGCTTTAATAAACTGATCAACATTGTCTATGTCCCTACCAGAATTATCAGCAAGATGTTCTGTTACCCCTTACTACAATACCATCTGGTGCCCCTTTTCCATAACCGGTTTTGGTGTATTTCCATGTAAAATTGTGAATATAGGCTTATTAAGAAAAATAAATACGAAACCATGATGCTTTGATGATTCTTATATTCATGAAATAGAGTGGTGAAAAATTTAAATAAACAATTGATATGAGGATAAACAATAACTGACACGCAAAATAAGTCTTTTGAGTTCCCACTCTGCCTTTTCTGGCAGAGGACTGTTGCCAGGGGACTGTTCACTTACATTTTACAATATTTACTTATTTAGTGGTTTTTTCTAAATGTACTGATCAATTTAGTCATAATACTAAAACAATAACTATATATAGATAAATTAGTTAACACTAAAATGCGGTTCTTACGTATGAAATTAGCGTTTTGTATGGGAGGAACAAAAAGTCGAATATTGTTTTAATATAATATATTTAATGAATCAAAGTTTGTTTTCTAAAACATCGTTTTCTATGCACTTTGATATCATGGATAGTTCATTGATCATAAAAACCTGTCGAATAGGAATCAATAAAATCTTAGAAGGCGATTTGGACTGCCCCATCGGAGTTGAATTCTTTCCCTTGCAATAAGTTATTCAAATTTCGAAAAAAATGATAATCTGTTGGAGCAAGGTCCGGGGAGTACGGAGGATGTCTTGAGATTTCCAATTGGAATTTGGCAATTTGGCAATTTCCTTCCAATTTGGCAGCCGTATGTTGTGCAGTGTGTGGTCCAGCGTTGTCGTGAAGCAGCAGTGGCGTGGAGCGATTGACCAGTCTAGGTTGTTTAGCAGCAAGCTTTTGCATCATGTTTTGCAATTGCTGACAATAGACATCAGCCGTAATAGTTTAGCCAGATTTGAGAAAAGTGTAGTGAACAATACCGGCACTAGTCCACCAAACGCTTACAAGTAATTTTTGAGGGCCAATTTTCGCTTGGGGCAGGATTTGGCTGGCTGGCCAGTATCCAATCATTGCGCTGAGCGCTTCCGATTATCGTAAAGAATTCATTTTTCACCACACGTAAGGATTCGGTTTAAAATACGTTCAAAATTGTGCCGATTTAGTAATGTACCACAGCAGTCGACGCGCGTTTACCGGTTTGCGTCAGTCAATTCGTAAGGTACCCTAGCTTTTTAATCTTTCCATTTTGATTGAAACGAATTAAAACTGTTTTATCACTAACATCGCAGCCTGCAGCTAACTCGGACGTGGTTTGTGATGGATCCGCTTCCACAACTCTTCATTGTCATCTTGGGACTCAGGCCGTCCACGGGGCTTGTCCTGCAGGTCGAAATTTCCAGAACGAAAACGTTGGAACCAAAAACTAACTGTGTTTTCTTTTGCCACACGTCCGCCATACACATTATTCACCCTTCGAATCGTTTCCGCAGCACGAGTGCCATGGCGGAACTCGTACTCGTAAATAATGCGATATTTTAAGTATTTTTGTAATGTTGTAATTTTGTAAAATGAGTGACGCAAACAGAAGAAAAATCAAATGAATGACGGTCATGAACACAAATACATGTGTGAATATGTGTACAAATTTGAATTTGGAATTCCTTACAAGAGAGGAGAAATTGTAAAAATACGTGATTTAATGGGCCAGTACAAAAAACGCCAATTTCATATGTATGGCTCTAATAATAGATCCTTTTAGTTTCTTAGGAAAATTATTTTTTTAGAAATATTGTTGATAATTATAGTAACTGCCAAATGAATGTAGTTACAACAATGTTTTATATCTCATTTCTGGGTAGAAATACAGTGATGGGACAGCCAGTAGGCTGTATTTTTATAGCTTCTACAATTTCTTTTCAAATAAATAAATAAATAACTATATATA
>JAFELO010001455.1:0-15999 GCA_017140195.1 Eumaeus atala
TAATTTTGATTTCGCTTTTAGCCCTCTGGCGTTCCAGAACATTATTTTTATGTGTTTCATGGCGATTTGTCCGACCGGTATATATACTGCATGATGTGACAGCACAACTGTACTTCATGTCAGTTTTGTGAACCAAACAATGTTTCCTGATCGGACAAACAGGTAGTAGCTAGTAACAGCCGCACAAAAGGGAACAGGAACCAAGTTGGCACGAATTTCCAGTAACGCCGCAATGCTTATAATGACAAATCTTCACTCTATTAGGACACATTTCAAAACGATTATGTAACCATAAGTCCTAAATTATCATCAACACTAGTGGTGTTGATGATAATTTAGGACTTACGCTTACATAATCGTTTACATAACATACTTTACATAATCGTTTACAACAGGCCACGGTTGACTGACTGATTTTAATTAAGGACAAAAATTCATAATCCCTATATAATATTTTTGAAATAAAGTCCTGATATTTTTGTAGTTGATCTAATATATATGCATAACCCTAATATCGTGGTAAACGTGAGATGTAGTGTCAATTGCCAATCCGTTTCATAGCAAGAGTCGGTTTACAAACTAATCTTAAAGCTACGGTTATTAGAAACTTTAAACAACAACACATCTTCATACCGGTAACGCCATGTTGGCAGAGAGAACCGAGTGTCATACGTCCTTGAAGATTTATCTTGCTTCCTACACATTCATAATTCCCTCCATACAACCAGGCCGTTTAGGAAAGCTTGACACCGCCTTATTAGGAACTTAACTGACAATTAAGCTACCGATTTTGATTCCACAGGCTTAGAAGTAATTATTTAGAAGCATTTCTGTTGTAGTTAGGAGTTATTACATGGCCACATTATATGTAGACCTCGACATTTACAAAAGATATGACTCCATCCATTGAAAGATTTAAGAAAACAGGGTTCCTACCAGGTATAAACTCAAATACGAAGTATATTTGCAAAAGCTATTTATATTATAAGTTATGTCTCACTTTCACAAATTTAAAGACAAACTATTGTAAATAAATACAATTATGACATTTGTTACTTCGTAAATTCATGTTTTGATTATCCTTATTGCTGGGTTAGTCATTAAAATACATAATTTTCCTTAATTATTCAGAAGCTGAACAGTTTAATGTGTACTTTTTACAATAACTTATGATAAAGCAGTTCTTAAAATAGATAAAGGCACTATTTAAATGAGTGAAGGTGTTGTTATGTGTTCAATTGCATAAATAAAGTTTAAAAAATAGCCCAAATAGAGGGGACATGACATGACATGCAAGTCAAAATCATAAAAATATTGTATGGGAGCACGGCAAGATCTGGACGAGGCAATGTTGCCACCAATAACATGCACAGAAGGGATTCTAATGGATGTATAGCTACCGGTAGATATAGCTTTTTTGTACTAGTAACGCGATTTCTATGATACCTACACAAGAACATTGATACAGTATAGGAGTCTTGGAAAAATAACCTTCAACATTAGAGAACTAGACTAGAATGATTGAAGATGGTGAAGAACGATTCACGCACATAAAAAAATTTGGAGTATGGAATGCCTGACAACCATTAGCTCTTAAATTTAATCGAACTAACCACCTTCGTAATTCCCTGTTGTATACACTTACCGATGGTAATTTTAGTTAGTATTTTTAGTTATATGCAAATTTGACACCACTGATATTTTTTTTATATTAATCGGAGGCTAAATCCATATGAAACTGCGTGTGGTATGAAAAATATGAGAAACTCTCATATTTTTTTATTCTTTTTACACGATTCTGTGAAACAGTAACCGTGCATACGTCTTTTACGTCGCCTGTCTAGATGGTGAACTTTACGCTTCAGAATCATGTTTAGAAAAGCGCTTACGCCTTTTGCCTGAAAGGTGCCTTTAAGGTTACAGACACTGGCCGCAATAAGGTGACAACTTCAGTGACGTTAGGTTTGTCATTAGATTGGCCTGTTGGGGAGAAAGTTTCAAATAGAGAGTACCCATCCATGGTATAAAATTAATTCTATACTATAGGTGGACCCTCCACCCATAGTATAAAAAAATATTTTGAAAGACATTCTTTGCAACTTCAGTCCGGGTAGGAATCAACCAAACTGTCATCATCTTCATCGTCATATGCCGGACGACGCCCACTGCCGGACTTGGGCCCTTGCTGTGAGTAACTGTCGTCATTTTACTGGCCGGACAGAGCAAGTCTGTAATACAGCAGTTGAGCTGTCTCCAAGAAATATTAGTTTCTATTCAAGCCAGATCCCATACGAGGTAGCGAGAACCGAGAGCCTTAATTCACGATCCTGTGCTTCTTCCACACTAATTAGTCTCAAACAGCTATAAATAAATTACATTTTATTTCCCCATAGGCTCCGGCACAGAGGAGCCCCCGTCATCCATGGTGTCGAGCGAAGCAGAATCGGAGGGAAGCGTGCTGTCTGAGGCCCCACGACATGACACCACTGACTTCACCCACGTGGGTGATATGAGTGACCCGACACAGGCGCTGGACAAAACCCTCGGACCTACCCCAGACCTTCGGGCGGTAGGCAATACACTGGCCTCGCTGGTCTCCACTAGAAGTGAGTAAATCTATGCTAATATAACTACAAATAGGATTTTAAATGTTCTTCTCTGGTTACATTCATATGGAAGGTCATAGGTTCTGTTTTTTTTTTTTTTTTTTTTTTTCGGAGGGACCTAATATAATACTGGTTGGCGGCGCTAGTCCAGCCTCAACAGTTCGACTGACTACGAAGACTTTTTTGTCTTCAGGTTGCATAGGTTCTGTTATGACGCTACAACCAATAGAACTGGAGTTTCGTTGCGAAACCACGGGGCGATGCTAGATACCTTTGTTATCCATTTTTCTGGGAATGGGATGGAAATTGTAAGCTTTATTTTTTAACAATATACATCGGAGCATGCTATGGATCCACTTAAATGCTAATGCCCGATGTGATTTATTTTTAAAGTCTAAGACGGCAAACGAGCAATCGCGGCTTTTAGTGCCTTCCGACCATTTACATCACCATACGGTTATGTACTCGTGTAGCTCCTCCTTCCGCCTTCCAATCCAACGGAACCCATGGTCCGTTGGAGTAGAAGTACTCTCCGTACGAAACGTGACAGTATAGCTGTTACTCTGTCACACACTTACCTCCCTGGTCTTGCCTGCCCGCTTTGCCTACAATAATACTGTTAAACACTACCTATCTCTTCTGTGTGTCTAAATGAGTGTAGTGTAGTGTTGCGTGTAATTGTGTGCCATTTTGTGACTATCAACGGCCATTAACATCCCCGCATGCGTTGCTCCTCTTCATCCTTAACCCTAATGGCGTTTGATTTTCCTAGGTTCGATGCTGCCGTGGGGCTCTCACAAGGGTCCAGTGCTGACGGCGGCGGACACGGAGATGAGACCGGGAGAGTTCGTGATGAGGCTACTTTTCACGGAGTTCACAGTGCAGGCTGAGAGGAAGATGGAAGCCGTTATGGCTGAGCCCATGGTGAGTGGCCTATAAATTGATTACTAATAATGTGGCAGACATGATTCCTGCAATGCTACAGCACATAATTAATAGAACGGAACAGAGGCAAAAATTTATACAACCGCGCAGCGATAGGTATACTACTGCAAGAGCAAACGATGCGAGAAACTGGTCTCTCAAGCTCTAGTCCAAGGGCATTATTCTACGTACGCACGCGTTTTTTATCAATAGTATAGTTCTATAATATTTTATTTACGGGGGGATAAACGATCATTGATACAACTTGGTAGTTGTATGCTCTAAATGAAATGTGACAGTAGTTTCATAATACTGTATACAGGCTACAGGGGCAACCACCGTCTATCCATGACGTGTACGGCGTAGTTCCGATAATTGTGACAGACATTTATCATGTCGCTGACAAAAAATATAAACATCGGCTGCCAGGGACTAGTAACCATTTATTGAAATTTATAACAAACGCACTACGTGTAAACTACATTTAAAAACATTGTGGGGTTTTAGAAGTCACGGCGTAGTACATTACCTAGTCAACCAGGAATTGAGTTCGATTATAAATACACAAACAATGTCAATCGTAGTCATACGTAATTAACTGCCTCGTCTGGCTGTAATAAGCATCTTCAGCCCCAGGCGTGAGGTCCCGGATTTGAATGCCGAGTCGGACCAAACAAAAAAAATTGTTATTAGAATTTTTCAAACTCTAATAACTGGACGGAGTTGGGAAGTTGCTGGTGTACACCCCCGTGCCTTGGAGAGCACGTTATGCAGGCGGTCCTGCGGCTTATTGCTCGCCGGTCCCACCGTAATAGGAAAATAATGAAATAAGGAGTGCACTTGTGTCTGCGTAGATACTTGTGCACTATAATATGTCCCGCGCAGGTGTCTCTTCTCAATAGAGATGGCCGCTGTAGCCGATACTCGGCTAGAACGACATTATTATTATTGTTATTACTTTTAAGTCATACATCACGACAAAGTAGTTATATAGAAATACTTCATTATTTGTATATCTATTGTTACTCCTGCCATTAATATGACAAAAATTGTTTTATCATCATTATACTAGATTTTATCTCAAACAGCGATTATGTGGCATCCTTTCTGACCAGATTTGGCTGGCCTCGGACACAATTATTAGGAGATAAATATCACAATTATTATTTGGTATCTAGCCACGATGTGTGGGTGTTGCCAATAGGTATGTAACCATTGTTGGTCTTGTCTTCGTCACCCCTAGTTTCGTATCTTTACAGGAGAAACCACTAAACAGGACGCTACAGAGAGGCGAAGACCCTCAATTAGATCAGATCTTATCAGCCTTCGGTACCGTTGCCGAGCATTGCCTGCCGTCACTTCTACGCGCATTGTTCGGCTGGCTGGAACGTCAGATGGCGGATTCCCAACAACTGAACGAACAAGCTAAGAAGCCACATCAAGATTCGAGGAATAAAAGGTCTGTATTTATTTTACTCTTTTCAAATTTCACAGTTGAAGTGCCCATACAGAGTTGGGGTGGGTAGACAGTATGTTAAAATATGGGCCAAGTGCGAGTTGTACCAGCATACTGTAGATTCTGTACTAATGGAAATTACGAGCACGGAGAGCAACTTATAATATTTGGCAACATCGTAATTGCGGGCGGCATGCAGACATGTATGAAATGAATTTCAATTGTTACTTCGCAATTGTTTTTCTGTGATACAACTATGATGACTTACTGAGTACTCACTTTCAGAGGCATTTATTCATTTGTTTTAAGTAGGTACCCCAATAATACACTTAGAATACTATAATGATTAATACATTTTATAGAGATTTCTGAAGAGTGTACCAATTTTATGATCATCATTTAGTGATATAAGTAAACTACCTGTTATTGGTTACACTTGAAACTCAGGTCGACGTGTATATTCCAGTATCATCTACATAGTGTCTGGCAGCGGCGCGGGCACGGAGACCGTGGAGAGGAGCTGCGAGGAGCTGCAGGCGGAGAGGAGGGACCTCGCGGTCGAGTTCCTCTTCTGCCTCGCCCTGATAGAGGTGTTGCGCCAGCTGCCGTATCACCCGGGCCACGAGGATCTGGTGCACTATATTGAGAACGTTGCGTTCAAACGTTTCAATTATAAAGAGGGGTAAGTATTCTATATAGTATGAGGTGTTGAGATGCCGTAATGGGGTCGACACGACCGGGGACGACCTCTCGCTCACGGGGATACCGCCGCTGTCAGAGCTACACTGTCGTCGAAGTGCGATTTGTGACTAGCTTGTGGCCTATTGGAGAGAAGGAGGGAAATACAAGTGCATGACAATCTTGTGATTGTGTATGTGTGTCGGTACGCATCAAGAAGCTCTGGCTACTCGTTTCTCCCCTTACATTAGAAAAATATAGGTTTTCACGATTTGTCTCTATTACTACTATAAAATTTCGACACTATACACGAGAAGTGTAAGAGTAATAGGTAAACTAAAATATCGTACGCCAAAAAGGAACGACAATGACTGACAGATAATTACGTGTTACCTGGTTGCTAGAATACATCATACTGTCACTGAAATGTGCATGTTTCAGAGAACGGTCCCTATTACTTAATGTAAGAAGTGATCTCTTCTCAACCAAGACGCAGATGAGGACGGCTGATGATTGTGATGATTATAACATTATATTTTTTGACAAATAACATTCGTTTGCAGGTTACAGTCGAACCCAAACGCGGCGAACGTGCACATAATTGCAGACCTGTACGCAGAAGTCATTGGCGTCCTCGCGCAGTCGAGATTTGCTTCAGTCAAGAAGCGCTTTACGGCTGAACTAAAAGTAAACAAAACTTGTATAATAGATAACGGGGAACCGCTGGATGCAAGCAGCTTGTGTCCTTAATGCGTTGATCTCTGGTGCAATATCCAGCAGTGGAAGTCCTCTGGCTGTTGCTGACGATGATAAGATTATGTGGCAGGAAAGATCTTTGAGAGCTGTTCGTGGAACGAACCGCGACAGAGGAAGATCCTCTCTTATAGGTGCCGATGCAATGTGAGCTGTTACATTTGGTATCAGAGTATGTCTTCTTCCATGAGATAGGAGGCAACCGAGCAGGTGTGTAGTGATTACGCCAGCCCATAGACATTATAAAAAATACATTATGTCTACAAGTTATCTTCCTTTTGCAATGCAAGTCTGTGTATCTCTGAATCGAATTGGAATGCAGAACAGACAATACAATACACTTTCACCCATATCCACAAACAATACTTCGAGTTCACACTGCGTCGACCCACAGTTTCCTGTAAACCTATTCGGAGACAACACTTAAGCGGTGGTAAGCGCTATGCGTCCCCGTATGTCTTACTTCGGATAGTGTTGCCACTTTACTTACACAAGTTCATTCACTTGTGAATACGGATTTTAGGTGACGCCTCATACCCCAACAACAGATAGCCCCAACTTCTATAAGCGGGTCATCCCTCCGGGGGACTGAAAGCAAGGCACCAATCTGCGATCATCAGGGCTTGCACACTTGCATGACAGCAGATCACTTGTATTTGTAGCGGTCCTTCGAGCTTAAAGTCAATTATTATTTTCAAGTTAAAAGGATTTAACATGTTGGATGCAAAACAAGTATGTAAGGATAGAGGAAATGTAGTGAGAGTATCATGTGCCATTGCAACGGAGCTGGAAACAACGACCGGGGAAGGTACCTTTCGCTCACGTGATACCGCGGTAAAGTGACATCATCGGTATCTCGTTCCTTGCGGTGTGTGTAGCCAGTGGCCCATTTGAGGCAGGTTAGGAGGGCAACGCATCGGCATATTAATTATGCCCCCAATACTATAAAAAAGAGGGAGTAGGTTGTTTATAAGTGACTTCCAGCGCTGTTTATTTCCAATGGTTGTTGTAGTTTCATGGCAGAAAAAAATGTGTTTTTTATTATGAACATATTTTTTAGGAGCTGAAAAGCCGCGAACCATCGCCGCACACCACACAAAGCATCATCTCCCTGCTGATGGGCATGAAGTTCTTCCGAGTCAAGATGGTGCCGATAGAGGAATTTGAGGCCTCGTTTCAGTTCCTACAGGAGTGCGCGCAATACTTCCTAGAAGTGAAAGACAAGGACATACGGCATGCGCTGGCGGGGCTGTTTGTGGAGATATTGGTGCCCGTCGCTGCGGTAAGATATTTACACTTCACAAGGTGCTAGCTCCGTGCTAGGGTTTCAATAGAATAAAATCTATCCCACGGCTGAATTCTAGATTGTACATCCAAATTTCAGGAAAATCCGGAAATTATAAAAACCAAGATTTACTGCGAGCGTTACAGAACCTGCTATAAAAGATGTGCGACTGCCAAATTGTAGACTTTGTAAAAACGACTTAAAATCATACACGTTCGATTGTCATTGCAAAAAAAAAATGTTTATGCCACGGATGGATTGAATATCAAATCGTACATCTTATATCTTTGTAAATCAATGCTATCAGCTTTCATATTAGCTCTACAGTTTCAATCTCACAATTTTACTCGGAATATTTTTTTGTACCACGGAGCTTGTTTCTTATCTAGCAAAGGCCAAGAATATTTCATTAATCTGTAAAAATATTCATTATTCTTGTTACAGACTGTGAAGAATGAAGTAAACGTACCGTGTTTGAAAAATTTCGTAGAGATGTTGTACAGTCACACCCTTGACGCCAGTACCAAGTCGAAACATCGCCTGGCGCTCTTTCCCCTGGTGACGTGTCTGCTCTGCGTGTCGCAGAAACAGTTCTTCTTAGCCAACTGGCATTGCTTCCTCGCCATGTGCCTCTCGCATCTGAAGAACAGGGATCCGAAGATGTGTCGTGTCGCTCTCGGTGTGTATTGTATAGTAGCGTTGACACTGGACCGACCGACTGACTCAGTCGATAACGTCAGAGGGGCTTGGCGGGGCTCCCGCCTTGGTCATGGATATATTTCTATAATAAAAACCTTGAATATATAAAATATCTTAAATTTATAAAAATATTACGTATATTTTCTATGTCTAATAATATAAGTCTACACTTGACTCGGCTACGTGGTGTGACTATTCCACAGATACTATTATTATTATTATTATTATCATAGAGTGTAGTATAAACGCCCTGTAACCCACGCTCGGTGGCTGAATATATTCCGCTATCTGTCAAACAATACTGTGTACGTGTTAGGAATACAGTGACGTCATGTCATAATTAGAGAAGAACGTCTTAGCAATTAGATGATTGGTTTTATTGTAATATAATTTGGCAAACGATTTTTTTCTTTCAGTCGTCGAATTTTGATGGCTTCCGACTTCCATAGACATCTTCATAGTTGTAATGCTTTCCTGATCCCCTCCAGTGCGCCACCGGAAATTCACAAACCACATGATATGCGAGAGCACAGCTGCCACTTAGTGGCGGTGTCATGTGAGCGTGACGTCCTGCCGGTCCAGTACGACTTCAATGCGGCATGGCACTACCTGTTACAATATATTGTGGTACTATAGACGATTCTGACGTCACTGCGCTCATTTTTATTGAGACTTTACTTTTTCAAATTACTTTGAAGTACTTTACGTAATATTCAAATATTTTTCTCTATAAAAACATTTCTTTTCAGAATCCTTGTACCGCCTGCTCTGGGTGTACATGATACGCATCAAGTGTGAGAGCAACTCCGCGACTCAATCTCGTCTCCAGAGCATTGTCAACTCTCTCTTCCCCAAGGGGTCTAAGGGCGTTGTTCCCAGAGACACGCCTCTCAACATCTTCGTAAAGATCATACAATTTATAGCTCAAGAACGACTTGATTTCGCCATGCGCGAAATCGTATTCGATCTCCTAATGGTTGGAAGACCGATAAAGATAATACTAACACCAGAAAGGATGTCCATAGGCCTCCGTGCGTTCCTGGTAGTCGCTGATAGTCTACAGCAAAAAGAAGGAGAACCGCCGATGCCAAGAACCTCTGGAACTTTGCCTTCTGGGAATACTCTGCGTGTGAAAAAGACTTTCTTAAACAAAATGCTGACAGATGAAACGGCAAGGTCTATTGGTATGAGCGCCTACTTTACGTACGTGAGACGGGTCCTCGTAGAGATCTTGAGGGCGCTAGACGCGCACTACGGCAGGCCACTGATGCTGACGAATACACAGAACGTTACCAAAGAGCAGGAGATCAATACAGGGGAAAGGAAACCGAGAATTGATCTGTTTAGGACGTGTGTCGCGGCTATACCGAGGTAAGTGCACATAGTCCATTAGATGAAAAACTTGATACAAAAAATCTGGTTGTCCAAGTCGGTTCACGGACGATATGATTTTACTTGATGTTTGTTCTCTAATTGATCCGTGATCTCTTGCGCGCAGGCTCAACACATTTGCACATTACTTGGACGTCATACTTTTTCGTGTATGCAGTAGGCGTTATCGATTTACAAGACGTTATCACTGCAAAGAAAGTCACTATAATTATTAATATCTTAAACAGGCTAAAAAAGAGATTTTTTTAGTTAGAGAATTTTATATTCGTAGATTAGAGAATTTGTTGCTTGTTACTCTGGTTGGTCGCCGCAACTCGGCGCTTGTTGAGCCCATTTAGCGTGTGGGTGTTAGTTACTCTTCCTGGCCAGTTCAGTTTCCACAGGGAAGTTTTCCATTATGTTGGCGCACACTTTCTGAATCATTTGAGGGCTGCTCTCGTCTATCAAAGAAATGGACCTACCGCCTGGGAAGCCCTCAAACGGCCACTTCAATAGCACGTGAGGAAAGACGCCTCCTCTCTAAAAGTAATAAAAAAAGGTTTACATAATTAAAACTAATCTAGGGAAAAGAATGGGAATATGTTGAAGACTTTTGACCACAGCAACGATTGTTGGTGATGGAAATCATATTGTCTTATTATATACATATAATAGTTGTATATAACATAACGACGAAGAGTGTGGACTTAAATAATAGAATAATAGTAGAATTTAAAAAATCAATAACATCACAACGTGCTTATTATGTTTCAGGATAATACCTGAAGGCATGAGCCCTAGTGAGCTGGTAGACTTGCTCTGCCGACTTACAGTTCACATGGACGAAGAACTCCGAGGTCTGTCGTTCCAAAGTCTTCAGACCCTAATTGTTGACTTTCCCGAGTGGCGGCAAGACGTTCTCGCTGGTTTCACCCAATTCCTGGCCAAGGAAGTACAAGACACATCCCCGCAGCTGGTGGAGAACGGCCTGCGGATGCTACTGCAGCTCATCACCAGTTGGAAGAACGGCGAGAACACCCCCAGCGTGCCACCGAAACCGGAGCCATTGGCGTCGGTCATTAGGGGAGCAGAAGCGTTGGGGCTGGTTATGTTGTGCCAAAGCAAGGCTTACCCGAGACGTTTGGCGGTTCATATTTTAAGGTGAGTTTTTTTATTGTGCAGATTTGATTACACAGTGAAAAGAGCTTGCGCACTTTCTTTTTTACGTGTGGAAACCCCTTCGGGTATCATCGACGCGGAGCTATTACGGAGGTGGTTATATCGGGCATGGACCAAATAAAACCACGTCTCGTAAGTCTGTGCCGGGGTTCCCGGTTACCTCTAAAGAACGATGATCTCCAGTGGAGAGGACCTGCGCACCTGGCAGGGAGTATTTTGAATTCGAATATTGTTCTAGTCACGTTGGGCAGCTTCTCTGGTTGCTTTTATGTAGGTTAACCCTTAGGAAATGATTTAAGCGTAACGAAATAACACAATCGTGAAATTAATTGACCGAGTATAACACCAGCGTGAAGCCGATTAAAGTTACCGAGTTTAGGTCACTTACGCCTCTTACGCACTTCTGAATCGCGTTGGTTCTTTGTGTTGCTTCATAATAAATAATTAAAATTACTAACAGTAGAAGACTTAAAACGTTATACCTAGTTTTTTCTTTCTAAATCTATATATGTGAGGCAAACACGACTGATTTATGTATCAACACACAGCTGAAGCTACTGTATCTAGAAAGTTGATTTTTTGATACTAAGAAAAGATTTTATAAATTCAACCCCTGAATGAGTATTTACGGAATTATTTCCGTGTTAACTGGGATGTCTCAGTCACTGAGAGGGATTTAACACCATAAGCTATATTCTACCACTCTGAGACAAATAGAAGCGCAGTATGTGGGCGAAACCACGGGACACTGCTACTCTAATATAAAAGGGCTAAATTTGATTTGTATTACTTATAAACATTTCAGAGAGACAAAATGTCTGCTTGAAAAACTACAACTGACTCGAGACGAGCCGGCGCTGATAGATGCGGCTGATGCTAACGTGCCGTACTTCACTGAAAAGTGCCTTCCCATCCTGCCGCCGGCGGAGAAGCAAGCGGTGCTCGCCGCTGGACAACCGGACTTGGTGTGGGTAGCGGAGAGGACGCATGCCGTGTGGACTGCAGGTACATCGTAGATATATATTTTTTGTTATGAGAACAAACGAACAGGTCAGGTGTTATTTTCGACGACCACATACAAGCGCACAACTATAAATTATTCAGATGTGAATGTTTATAAACTTTCGTAACACAACGGACAGTATCTGAAAGTGAGCGGGTCCAGCATATCATGCATAAGATCATTCATTTAATTTTGGCGCGCTTGGGAAAAATGTTAAGAGTAATTTTTTTTAAGACGCGCGCACACCGGCACGAAAAACCGAATCCCTGATGTTAACTATAGTCAACATTTTACTTTTTCAAAATGAGTTACCAGTAAAGTTAAAGTTAAGGACATCTGCATACATTTGCGCCAGAAGTAACAACTGCATTCACGATTGTTATTTATTCAAGTGTTTCTGAATAAAACGCTCAATATATTGTAAGATAGTAAGTGTCGTTTTTTTCTACAAACGTAGAATAAGACGAAAGATAAAAATATTTTTATCGCCAAAAGTTATAACTTGTAAGGTGTGCCACATAAGTACACATTAGCAAACCAGCTGTTATGTAGGTTCATTACTCTCTTTTACCACGTCCTTCCGGCACCGGGCCCACAAACACGAAAGCGTACCGCTTCAATCAGGTTCCGGTTCTACGTGTAACCCGGGTTAAGGGTCAAGCGCGCCCAATTCGGTTTCAATACAAAATTATTTCTTCTTACAAAATATTCTCGAAAGCCCCTCTTAGTATGTGCGAAGACGTCCACGGACTGGCTTCTGTATGTTTCCGTCTGTTGTAGGTAGAGGTAGTGCTATGCTACATAGGAGGTGGTAGTGACATGCATGGTGCATAACACTACATCCTCCTGTGCAACGGAATTGGGCCGACACGACCGGGGACGTACCTTCGCTCACTTAATACCACCGTAAAGTGACATCTTCAGTGTCGCGGTGGTCCATTTTTGGAAGGAGGGCAACGCATCGGCATAATGATTATGTGGATGTTCACGGGCGTCGGTAGTCGTAAGAAAGGCTCTGATTGCTGGCTTACCCACTATTGTATAAAAGAGATGTTAATTTTTTTAACAGATTTAGATGACATTAGACAGAGAATCTAAAATATAAATAGAAATAATCTAGAATAACGTAAAACAAATTTATCATTACGATAAAATATAAGGTTTCCT
The DNA here is from genome assembly GCA_017140195.1 of Eumaeus atala. NCBI lineage: Eukaryota > Metazoa > Arthropoda > Insecta > Lepidoptera > Lycaenidae > Eumaeus > Eumaeus atala. The sequence goes on from JAFELO010001455.1 coordinate 13,122, forward strand.
TGGTAATGTGATGGGGTTGAAGCGGATGAAATCGGGCGACAGCAAGTACCATAATATATTTGTCTTACGTTTTTTTAGGTCTACAACACGATGACACATCTTCAAAAAACAGCTGGAGTGGCAGCTCTACCAACGGTGCAGATCCTTGGGAGGTAAAGACACCGTTTTGTTGACAAACTTATATTATAAATTATCTCGGATTTGTCACCTTATCTGGTTCTCATTTCTATCATACTACTTTCAGGACAGACAGACAAATGGACTGCAGTGTAAATTTTCTTTTGGTATGATCTGTACAAAACCATAAATATATTTTCTTGCGCTGGGTGTCAAAGTAAATGTAAACACCTCTTTTTATTTATTAATCAAACATGAATGAACAGGTTGTGCTGTTCGGGTTATTAGAGAAAAGCCGTGTGCCGGCTAAATGTCCAGCGACCGTGCTGCAGGCCTGGCCGATATTGCACGCGAGGATCCACGCCCTCTACACTATCATAGAGCCAGCGTGAGTTTCATTATTTACTATATTTCTTATTGCATGAGGGCCTTGGCGTAGGTAAGATATCCAATGGGAAACCAATGGCAGTGTGCAAATTTTATTTAACCGCAATTAAAAAAAAAACTTTTAATAATAGTCCCTACAATGCAGCCGAATCGGATCCGCACCACGGAAGACGTACGCACATCTTGCTCACACGATTCCGGCTTAAACGTGATGCTAACCATGCTATAGCGTTAAGTGATGTTTGTAATTATCCGGTGCCCCATTGGAGAGGATGTGGTGAAGGAGGTCAACGTAAGTAATCTTTATTTAACCGTGCGTATGTTAAGGTGCGGCGGTAGTCACCAGATGACTCCGATTGTTGGTTCCTCTATACGATAAACCATTAAACTGGGAGCCTTATTTTAATCGTGGATCGAATGGCTGATCAGTTTGTTTAAGATTTAGGTTCTTGGACGGCATTGCTTAAATTTATTTTTCAGAAAAACAAACAGTCACAATGCATTTATGTTTATTGATAGAGGCGTAAGTACAGCAATGGACCGATATATACTGATGATGATAATGATGGAAGCCGCGGTGTATGCAATAATGTGATGTGAAACTCTTTCAGGCCCGTGAATGACAATCGCGCTTCACTCCTCTCTCGTGGCCCCGCATTACCGCGAAAGCCTGAAAAGGAAAGAGACGGCTATATGCAAGTCTGGAAGTATTATATGACTATGGCATACCTAGTGGTGCCAGCCATTCCTAGCCCCGTCATGAGATGCGCCAGCCCCGACTTAAGCCTAAGGTACGAGTAACGACATACAAATGCCAATGTTCTAGTCGTAATTTTATAAAAAGGAAGTATCCAAACTAGTAACCTTATTCAAAATTATGAGACAGTTAAACTGCTTTCTAACAGTATGTTGCGGGATTTAATATCAACAGAAATCAGTTTAACAAAAATACACATATAATTTATATTTATATTATATGTGTATTGGAATTTATTTTGATTGGCAATAATTTTTTTAATATAGCAACTCTTTTTTTGCCATATATACAGATTATATTTGCACTAATTTGCGTGTTACTATATACTTTACAATGTTTTTGGAAAGAGAATTAATAGAAGTGCCTGTCGAATTTAAATGTCTAATATAGCATGAACATTTACAGACTCGAATGTACCCCCATGGTATATTGCACTTAACATGATGTATTAATATGCAAAATGTATGAGGATTCCACAGAGGCCTAGAATGGTCAACAATACATGTTAATTTGGATTTACGTTCTCTCGTCGTAACATTTATGTGCAGCGCACAACTGTTTGGGTCTTCCTACCCGAATCCCATTTTCCTACTCTGTGTAGTACCGAGACCGAAGGATGGCCGGGGCTGCCCAACTTCAATTCTTCGAACGAGAATCTCAACGCACCCGGGGGTTTCTTCACATTACCCCTGAGCTATGCCCGTTCTCACAGACACCATAAGCGGACGAGGTGGCTGTATTGACTCTCGCTATGTGCACGACCTCGGTTACAAACAAATCATTATAAAACATTTGTCGCTTCCATCTTTTTTTAAAGCAGTGATGTTACCGGCAGGCTGAGAAATCTTTATTTGCGGTTGCAGTGAAATTGGATCTATATGGAGTAATTTTGTACACTGATTTAATTGACAATGTTATGTTTTTGTTAATTTATTATGTGTCGTCTAATACTTCTGTATCAAGATGTTGGCGTGGCACAAATTTTTAGCCATTACAAATGCGAAATTTGACAAAAATACACGGATTTCGTAATGTACTTTCCATATGTCTTCAAGTTTAGAATTTCGACATCCAAATTCAAATATACAAATGTATGTGAATTGGCGACCGGTACGAATAATGTTTTATTTAATTAATTTGGCAATCTAGGTCAGATGAAAAAGATTAAATAAGAGATGGAATCGACATGATCATTGTCAGGGATATGACAGTCGCCTTTAAAACAATTTGCTTTAGATACAATGTAAATGCAGGAAACGTCAAAAATTGTCGTTTTTATGCTTAGATTATAATCCCAAAACAATATTATAATTACAACATATTCTACAATTAATATAAATAAAGGCCACCGTTATTTACATCGCTCATTTAATCATGCGTCCGATGTGTCTAGCTATTTCATATCATGGGAAAGTTCTCGAAGGTCATGTACATATTCACTTGTACAATGAAGTTCGTTTTGTAAAACGCTAACTTCACCCGTTTGTCTCTAAGTGTGAACATTCTTCTGTTGTGAATGTTAAATGTTTAATGGTAATGTCATTCATAACACTTCGTGTACATTACTGTATTTTGTTTGTTGCTAATTTGTTTTATGGTCAGTTTTTGTGGTAATTT
>JAFELO010001455.1:16036-55369 GCA_017140195.1 Eumaeus atala
AATGGCACCGAATGTGATTAGATACTATATTTCTCTATTGGTATTACATTCTATGAGTTTAAGTCTATATATTGACTTCATCTCTATCCCTCACTTCCGACATTGTACATATTTTCATTCTCGTTTTATTTTCTAGTGCATGAGTAAAATTCATTATAGCTAGTATGTTTTGTCATTTTTGAAGTTAGATGCGATGCTTTCACACAACAATGACGCACGTATTGTAATAATATCTTTGAATAGCAACAATGTTGTACTAAAAGTATCCTTTTCCTGGACAGCGGTCTATGTCCGGAGAACGTATGGGGGTAATATTATTTGGTTATTAACTGGCTATGAGTATATAACATTTCACAAAGTAGCAGTATTCAATCATTGTAATGAACATCCGTATCTCACGCCAGTATATCGCGACATAATGCTACTAGATGATAATTTGGACATATTTGTATTAGGCAAGATAGTAGTTTTAAAATTTTAGTTCGAATATAGATAGCGAAGTCGAGATCCACATTTCGTTATTTTTGACAGTATCTTTTGAAGGTGATAAGCCAGATTCAGCGTGGCCCCTTTTCTATGAGAAACCTGTGCACAGGTTCATGTCACTATCTTTCGCTAGCGCATTGTGGACGCGAAGGCGAGGGTAACCCTTATATGGTCCCCGAAATAATGGTTTGCGGTTAATAACTTGGTATTTGTCAATATTGATTTATTCATATGATCAGCCTAGATACGGCTTCAGAAGGCATTTTTGTTCTATTGTGTGACCTCCTGACTATGTTGGTTTATATATGTAATATAAGTTTACCTGGAACATGCATGAAAGCTAGACATACCCATTACATACCTCTAAGAAGAGAGATTTCGGACCCTCATTTGTATTGGAAAGTTCATTTCAACTTTGATTTTCATTACTGGTTTCGAAAGCCATTTTGTTTTCTTTCATTTTGACAATCACACAAAAAAAGGGACATATATTATTACTAACAGGGCCACATGTAGATGCTATAACGGCAACTGTACCGTTCGCAGCGACTTACCGTAGACATGTGCTCTGCCCTCAATGAAATGCGTATTTTAATTATTGCCATGCCTAAGTTTGATAAATATGTAGTGATATATGTCGTGTATGCCCCTATACATATGCTTCTTAATTGAATATAATTTTGTTTTTGTTCAAGTGTATGTTTGTTGCCTGTTTTGCGTTTTCTTTTTCTGTAACAGAGTATGTGCCCCGAGTATTATGCTAAGATCCTAAACTGCTTGTTCTTTTAAGTTACAAATAAATGTTTGTGATGTCCAATCTAAAGAGAGTTACTAATTTCTATTAACTATAATATATAGTATATAACTATATAGTATATTAATTGGATTGAATAATTAAACATTAACAAATATTTGATCGGATACTTATATCCGACTTCACTTCCGATTAAATTTAATTTATTAAATTAAATAATTTTAATTGAAATTTTAATTACCATTTTCATATCTAAGAAATGTTATGTGGGTTCCATTTTTTTCTCATATTACGGAATCCTAAATATAATATCATTTTGGTTGTTGTTAATTTTTCTTGGATACAATATTCTTTGCATGAGAGGAAAAGGTTGCAGTTAGAATAGTGGACTTCATGATGTTGTGAATGTTAGCTCGTCCCCGGATTCCTTGAGTGAGCGTAGCGGTGGCGAGACGCGGCCGCAGGCGGCGCCGGGGTCTCTACATAAGCTAGCGGTGCCGCTGGCGCGCTGCGAGGTCGCCGAAGTGAGGGACGCAGCCGTCGCCGCCTGTGGACACATCAACCCGGACGCACTCAAGTAAGTTATACAGATGCAATATAACCTCGCAATGCTAGGTCAAGACTAGGACAGACTTCAGGCTATGACACTACGCAGCTGTGTATATTTACGCCCAGTGTACATTTGCCATACACTTAGCCTCAAGGTGCAATAGGTATGTGACGTAGCAGCCAGAAAACATCCCCCATAGAGCGTCAGAAGTCTCACAGGAAAATAAATCGAATGTGAAACACAATCAATTTATTTTCCTTACTTCACATTACTTTAATGATTGTCAATTCTAAAGTACCACGCATATCTTGGAGCGACAAAAGTGTATGACGTTTATATCGCAATATCTGTCGTAGTCTAAGCGTATCATGAGGTAATAATATAGTTGCATTGCTAAAGAATTGGACTAACATGATCGGGACCTCTTGACGACGATCTCTAAGGTATAAAAATAGTTGTTATCAGACTACACACATTAAGTACAACATAAGTCAGTAGGATCACTGCAGCTGAATTATGGCGGCACGACCGAAGTGGTGCCTCGTACTTATGTACGTATACGTACGGTATCACGTGAGTAAGGGGTACCCTCTTGTTTTGCAATTTAAAGTGATGGTTTTACTGCCGCGTTTTGTACGGTTAGTGAGTAAGCAATGGCCCACTTGGAATAGGGTGTATCGAGGTAAACACACCTGCTTAAAAAACCTGCGGAAATAAATGGTTGTCGATAGTCACCTTATGGCTTCGTTTGTCCCTTACTATTTAATGGCCGATGGTCGACTATTACCTATACCATAATTCACCATATTTTTTTTAAATGCAGGGATCTGTTCGAAGAACTGGTTCCGCTGTTGCGTGAGGCGGTTGATCGTAAGCAGGAGAACATGCGGCGCAGGCGGCGTCGTGACGCCCTCAGACTCAACATCAACAAGATGCTGCTGGTTGTAGCGCAGAGGAAGACCTTTGCCACGAGGTAAATCATCTACAGCGGTCGTAGTAACTTAAGCGCCTAAACGAGAGTGTGCGTTTTAGATTTTTCTATTTTTGATGATACGGACGGGTGTCTACACGTCACCAATATTTGTTCTGTTTCTTTAAAAACAACATAAATTATTTATGCCAGTGTTCACTTACATGAGCAGTAATGGGGCATTCTAGGAGGAGGTGTTAGGTATTAATGGAAAAATTTCGCTATACTTGAACGACCCCATATTGTAAATAGTGTTTCTCGTAGAATTTCGGTTACTATAGTTTTTGTTTTGGTTACTACAGAAAATACGTTTTCGTGCGGTAATGACTTGGTGTGGGATATGTGCAGAACCCCTGAAATACCACCAGGGCAACTCGACAGCTCGTCTGTCCCCTTACGAACTACGCCTTTCCACAAGAATTGTCCTACACTGGGACACAACAGTACATATGTGCACTCTCTAATTGCACTATTTCGATAATACGAGCGTCATAAACTACTGTGAACGGATCTCAATGAACATTGGCATGCGTAAAAGATTACGACTCGGAATAATTGCTTATTTATTATTCCGAAATATCTAATGGTTCCTTTGGACAAAAGTTATGCGAGTGAGTGGCAAAGTTAGTTATTATAATAGAAATCCTTTTTCACACAGCTCGTTCACTCTGGAAGGCGGTGGGCTACACTCGAACTTGACGGAGTATCTGGACGGTGTGCGTCAGTCCCTAGAGGTGGAAGCGGAGAAAGACGCCCCGGCTGCCCGCGAACAAAGACTCACCTTTGCAGAATTTGTCACTGAACTTATCAAGAGTTTCCCACGTAAGTTAATTTTCATCATTGTGTATGTATGTGGAGATCGGATACTATATACAAACACCACGCCAGCCCAGCCATGTGCTAAATTCTATGAGGTCAAGTTTGACACTCGACAATGGTATTATTTATGTATTAGTAAAGAAGACGCTTGAAACTAGAAAGGATGGCCCTTTACATAACTACTGAGGGTATCTATAACCAGCATTTCCACATTTAATGCCTTTTATTGGACTTATCGCACACGTAATCAGCGCTGCTTTTGTATACTTAAATAAAAATAAGATTATTCAAAATGATAACGATTGCTTGCAGCCGAAATGTACGGCGGACTGGTCAAGCGCGAGCTGTGCAAGGGTCTGTTCTCGCTGTTCGCGGGCTGGTGTGGGCCGCTCGTGACACACCTGGGCACGCTGGTGCCGCAACCGCAGCCGCCGCCGGAGATAGACGACAGACTCAACTTGGCAGCGCTGAGGGTAGGTGATGTTGTTGAAGGTGTACGGCGGTTAGGACAAGCGAAGTTGTGCTGTGGTCTGTTGTCGTTGTTCGCGGGCTCTTGAGGTTCTCTCGTGACGCACATGGACACGCTAGTGCCACAACCCCGCTGCCACTGGACTGCGGTCCATCACCCCAAATTATGTGGCCTGCCCCTGCCTGTATGCCCTGTGAGATGCATTACATAGCTCTGATAAAGCAGTCACAAGTTAAGGTCTGGGCTTATTTTATTTAATAAGACTAAAAGAGGGTGTAGACGACAAAATGAACCTGGTCGCGGTGAGGGTATTTTTGAAATTGGATTGGTTATGTTTAGTGGAAGTATATACTCCTGATATGTTGGATACTTCGTTGGGGTTCATGTGACGCCCTTTTGTACCACAACGAAACCTCGCCCCAGACCTCATATCTCTGACGGGTATAGACTCTATGTACATTGTGCTATAAAATAGTACGATATTAGGGTCTTAAATTAGCGTATTATGGAATGATGTGTCTGCCCTCGATGCTAACTTCATTTCATTGAACAATATACACTGTAAAAAAATACAAACACACTGAGAGTATATAAGTATTGTCTATAAACATCTCCATCATCGATGGGTTCGTGTTTCGATCACTGCATTGTATCCGGACTCTAACAAAATTCACGGAACGCGATAGCGATGAAGCCACCACTTCACGCCTTTATTATATCATAGAGAACCTGGCCATGGCGGGCTAAATTGGCTGCAAGCACTACTGTCAACATACATGTATATTTGTATGTTATTTTAATTGGATGATATTTTAGGCCATGAGCGCGCTAACTTGCTGCGGCCCTTGTTTTGCTCCCACGGGCCTCGCAGAAGACGGTGGGCTATATCCATGGCTCAGTGAAATGCTTTCCTCCACTAACGATAAGGTATGTTGCTTTTAAATTTACTTCATATTGTTATTTGAAAAAAGGCAGTGCATCAAATAATGTAATTATAATCATCGCTCGCCTGAGCTGTCATTTTAGTCTGTCACGTGCATTTAAAAGTTGTAACACAATTAACGTGAAAATATATAAATAAATAAATAAATAAAATATGAATGGGACTGGACCTATTCTCCTGAGTCAAACACAACAAAATTCCTCTCGTGAGCATAGCGACCAAATGCTCTCCTGAACAGACGGTCGGTGGGCCAGTGAAGTCCTGGCGTGGAGGCCACGTATAGAAATACGAGGTGTTGGGCGACCGACGGCAAGGAGGTAAGATGACCTCGATGACATTATGCTTTAAATAATAACAAATATCTATTTTCTTAATAATATTTCATTTTATTTAAGACGAGTCTTTCATTTGGTTATTTGGTCTTTGAGTCGCAACACTACCGCATTATTACTATATATTGTCGTTGACCGGAAGCTCTCCATGTTCGTTTACCATTTAGGACACTTTGAAAAAGGTGGACTATACATAGTAACTTAAATAGAAAGCGCAGTCTCTCGTGCGGTTTGAGATTTACAAATGGCGAAGACAATAAAACTTATTTGTCTACAACCCACATCCATAAACATCCGAAAACTCGAAACTTTTGTGTGTTCTCCCCATACGCCGTAAAAGGTAATGCTATGTCGCATTCTAGCGTAATTGGGTCAAGCACGTCTGAGGACGTTCCTGCCGCTTAAACGTCCCGTTTCATGCGGTTTGTGAATTTCCGTTGGTACAGAGGGGAGTATATATATAAGGATGGCAACACGCCTGCGTTACTATTGTGCCAATGTCTTGGGATGTCGATAAACTTCAGAAGATTCCGACTATTCGTTCTCACCCTTGTTCTTACTGTAAATAAAACTCGCAATAAGTCATGCCAACACTCACATACACGAAACGCGACAGATCTACTGAGGCGAGCGTTTTATGAGAGCGAGGAGACACCCCGGTATTGCTATGCAATGCACCAATGAGAAGTAAACCCTCGTACAGGTGTACGAGCTGGCGCGCGAGACGATAGTGCACCTGTTGGAGTGCAACCCCGACATCGGGCCACTGCTGGACTGGACCGTAGACAAGTGCTACACGGGACCGCCGAGGGTCGCCGACGGTTGTTTCATGGCGCTCGCCACTATATTCAGTGCAAGGTATGTCAACAATTGTAGTATTTGTGTCTCGCGGTTTCTAATCCCAGAAAAAATATAATTTTTGACGTAAAATTTCTTTACGCAGCCGTTTCGGAATTGACGCCAACGGATGATGAGAGGGAGATATACATATGTTAGTGAAGATAGAAAGAAAGAGGTTACGTTTGGTATATTACTGTTAAGAAAGTTACAGTAAAGTTAAGGAAGAGAGATAGGAGCGAGGACACATCTTTCACTATCTTTCTCTCATTGTCAGTTTAAGTCGAGACTTTTTACTTCGGACGTGTGGTCTAAAGCACATTTGTTTCCTATTTTTCAGTTATCAAGTAATTATGTCTGTGATGGTTAATCTTTATACAGTGCCAATACGTTAAATGGAACGTTCGCGTGAAAAATAACAAACACATTTCGCATTTTCAATCACGATGCGTTCACTAATGAAATAGGGGATCGTTATCACGTAAAATTATATCGTCCGTGAACCGACTTACAGTAAACCAGTTTTTTTATTTTTTAACTTCCACTCTTCCCGATCGAAGCGATAATGCCAGTGGCCTTACTATCCTCGGGTGTCGCTCTATTCAAGGGAGAAACCCACATGGAACTCCGTTCAGTACATTTGAGAAAATCTACACACAGACTGGAAAGATTTTGGCGACCTTTTATACATAAGAACATTTATACATAAGATAGATTAATATTTACGACTATTTACTTATATGATTATTTTAGTTAACCATTGGCTGTGCGTGATTCGGGTATACATACATTCAGAACATAATGACCCTTATTTCGGAGAGGTTCACTACGTGCATGAGCAATGTTTTAATTTTTTTAGTTATATAGGACGATTACCTACTATGTCTTAAATAATGTGCAATGTTTTACAATTCACAATGAACATATATCTGAGGAGTGAGCGCGGATGTTCCTAGGATTTGTGCGTGACCCAACGTCACTTGAGTCACTACTAACAGATAACGGTACAATATGCACAACAATTCGTACCGCATCTAAATCAATAATTTCTTAAAGCAGTATTTTCATCTCAAGTCAGATATATTACTTGCTATCGTTATTTCGACATGCTTCCCACCGAACTCTTTGAACGTAATGGCACTGATGTTTTTTTCCCTGGATGAATACGTATGAAATGTAAAGTACGTAAATAGGCCGTAATGCCTAATGTTACTAGTTTTTGTTCATTTTCATGCGAGATCTAAGATTATCAAGAAAGGCATCGCCATGCTTTTGCAATTGAAAACTCACCAAAGTCTAATAATGTGGCATTCGCAAGTAATGGCAAACGATAAGTAATTCCACTTCAACTGAACCGGACTACGCAAACCTTGAGATAATTTGTTTGGGAATACAACTCTATGATTACAAATACGATATACACACATACATAAACCAATGAACAAGCAATACCAGCAAATATCCCATAACCCTCCGCTTGTATACAGACAGACCAAAAACCACTTGGCACACACACGCACATGCATGCTAATATCATAACTCAACAACACACCCTTTCAGTGTTTGTTGACGCTAATATTGTTAATAGGCATGAAGATTGTATAAAAGATTCAAAAAATTAAATCCGTTACATAGCGGAGGACCTTGAATTAACTCTGAAAAACCACTAAAATATAAGAGATTAAGAATATATTCAGTAAAATAAATGTCTAAAATACTGCCATCAGCAATGTTTTCTGTAGCAATGTGACACGATTTGACAAAAATCATCGTTTAACTCGAACTTGTCTTGGCAACTCGGTCGAAATTACACGCCCATGGCGTAAAATTGACGCCATGACATCTGCCACCGTTTTGGCGCCACATTATGAGATAGTTTGTACAAAGTGCAATATATTGCATTCTTTGTTTTATTTCAGAAATAATGTTATTTCGTGTGCCGACAGTATAGAGTTGGATTCTAAAATCTGGAGTATTATCTATTGGACCCAATCGGTCCGAATATTATCCACTAAGAGTCAATATGTTCTATTTTTTCTGGCATAGCGATGTACGTTCACACTCCATAATCATTATTTGTCTTCTATGCTCCCAAAATAACGTCCCTATACATTACTTATATTACTGAACGTAATAAGCAATAATTTTCTCCACTTTGAAACTTCATATAATTATCTGTGGTGAAACGGTGCGGGTGTCGCCCGTTAAGACCATTAGCCGCGTGGGGTCCTGGGTTCGATCCCCAGGTCGGGCAACTGTTACTTAATGTTTCTCAGATTATTCTGAGCACGCATTAAACTGTGCAGGATTGGAATATGCCTAAAGAGGTCATAGGCTTGCCACCTTTGACATAATGGGCCTCAGTACCTTTTTTTTTTGTTGACGAGGGGAAACGCATTTACGCGCCTTCACTGGCCCTGGGTGGGGTCCAGTGGTGTGTGGGGCTCGCGGCACATTATATAGTGCCGAATACCCACAAAAACCACCGCGAGTGCCACCAGTGCCGTCTTTGATGAGGTGCCCCGGAACAACAAATCATCAGGGCACCTCGACGGCAAGTCAACCCCCGAAGAGACCGACGCCACCTCCACAGATGGGGTTGTCCCGCACCACAGGACAACCCCACCGACTTTGGGACAGTGCAATGGGGTGAGGTTCCCCCCATCCTCGCCCCTTGCCCCATGCGCAAATGCGCCGCCACTTCTTGCTCTTTTGTCCCCTCTTCTTATAAGAGGGGTACAAAGAGCGGCACCTCCTCCTGCTCTTAAGTCCCCTCTTCTTATAGGAGGGGTACTAAGAGCCGCCACCTCCTCGGTTCAATTGGCTTCGCCCAAGTTGTCTCGAATAACCCCCGGCTACTGAGCCCCACCGCCGCGACAAGGCTTGAACCATGGTGGGGTGGGCCTCATTACCTTGGCTAATCGTGGGTGTTCCAGTATATCTACTGGACTTACGAGTTGTGGATGTACTAGCACGTCTACCTCTTCGGGGTAACAGGCGTGAAGGTACTTTTTTTTCAATTAATTTTAGAGTTCTTCATTTGTAAATAAGTCCAAAGTGCACCAGATTTACGAAGGACCCGATACATGATTTGATACCCTAGTTTGAATTCTAATTACAGTTTTAGGTTAGATCACTAAATAGGTTAGATTACGAGAAACAAGATAGGTACTTATTCGAATGTTAACTAACGTAGAAATTTTAAAGCTTAAAATATCTGCGCCATTCAATGAATGAGCCGATTAAGAATTTTTAATTTAATACATAATTCAACTTTTTACTAGTATAAGAAACAAAGATAATAATGAAAAAATTAGAAAGCAAGCATTTATTGATGTGCCAGCATTTGCTGGCACATCAATAAATTTACATTAACATTACTTACTATTACAATAATATTATTATTACAATAACAGTACTGGCTGTATTGGCTTATTTAAAAAGGGTTTGAGTTGAATGATAAAATCGGTTAACAGAACTGCAAGTTTTTCTCTAAAAAAAATGCCCTAATGTTTATGTCAATACAAGACTTCCGTGACGATCACGAAAACAAACGCCAAAAAAATATGTTATAAATAAATACTATTTGCCTTTATTTGATTTTATTTTCGCTAGCACAACTATTTCTGGGTGATACTAAAACATAGTTACGGTGCTATAGAAATTTTCCCAGATAGGAAAGGAAACCTGAATAACTGGAATTCAAAACTATTTTACACACGGCAATTGGCAAGCGAATAGAACACTAACTATGCTTCAATTATGTACTATTTATACAAGTAAGAAGGTGTAGTGCCACCGTAATCCATGGATAACCCGTAAACAAGGTTGCTAGAAATACCTTCCCCATCTAAGGCCCCACCTGAACATATGACATTTCCGCCGCCTACACCATATTGGAAAATTAAACGAGTACTTTCAGTGCTTCATATTGCTCCAACTATTTACGAACAGTATTCCTAGCAGCATTTTAGGAAAACGAAGTGTTGGTCGACCGCTCACCAGGTGGGAGGAAGGTCTCCATGCAGTCTTGGCGTTCATTGAGAGAGGCCTATGTCCAGTAGTGGAAGATAAGAGCTGGTAATGATGATGATGATGATTCCTAGTCAAATTGCGGATACCGCGGCCATTAATAAATACTAGACAACGCAGGGACATAATATGATAGAACACACAAAGGTATGTACAGGTACGAGCGCAGTCTATTTCCTAAATATTGTTTTTTTTTTTTCGGATGTAACCTACCAAAGTTCTGTAGCCAATTTAAGCCGACACGCCTGAGAGCTGAGAGTAGCTACGGTATCGCGTTTCTTGCAGTTCACTACTTTCAGTTGTCCACTGAAGAGGGAATAGAGATACCTATAGCATGGATAGTCACTAAAGGCTATGGACTACTCGATTGACCTCTTATACTATAACAAAGGGAAAAAGGCATAGTGATGTGGACTGCCGATTGAAGTGAAAACATAAAAGCGTACTTGTATGTAAACCTTGACGAGTGACGCAAGTTCCACGAAGAGGGTCCACCCTTGCGCAGTTATAGTGCAGGACGTCGCGTATTAGCGTTCGGTGACGTAAATAAAACTCACTAAGCGTACCGTCACCTGGGAACTGTGTGACGAACAATGAGTACCTCTCGCTCACATAATACCGTATGTCTTCAGTGTCGCGTTTCGTGCGGTTTGTGGGTAGCCGGTGGCCCATTGGGGTGGAAGGAGGGCAACACATCGGCATAGTAATTATGTGGATGTTCATGCGTCTGTAATTGTAAAAAGGCTCCGATTTCTCGTTTTACCCCCTTTTATATAAAAAAACCTAAATATTGCCCGACGGGCCTAAAGAAGTTTCAATAAACTCCTACTCCCACGGCGCGGCAGTCCAAAACAACTGGGGAGAACTTAAGCGATTAGGATCGAAGCTGTGACCAATGCGAACTACATTGAACATGCTTAGATACTAAACCAAGGAATCCATTTCGTTTTTATTCACGCTCTAGCTAGTATGCCTCCATACTAGCGCATTTTTCAGGGCCTTTTAAAACTACATTACATGCAAAGCGCAAGGGAAACTTACTCTGGTAACAAACAAAGTGCCTAATGAAAAGCGCCCTATGCATATTTCAAAGACATGCTTGTGCATAAATTGCCTCCAAGTATTGGGAGCCGTAATGGGACGCTGATAGAGGTATTACTCTATTCACTATAACCATCATGAGGTGTGGCCTTTTGAGGACTTATCGTGAAGTACATCTTTGGATAACAAGCAGTTGGGGCCCATTGGTAGCTAACGTCGCTTATAAACGTTTCAGACGTTTGGGGTTTTGTAAGGGTATTAACACATATCACAGCTCTAAGCCCCCCCCCCCCAGCAAATATTGGACGGCCAATGGACCACCGGAAACTCCCATAGCTTTAAAGCGACAGCGCAGTAGTCAATAAGGCTTTCAGTGTGTGTAGGGTTCCCATATCCCAACGGGCATGGACATAACATGTCAATGAATTCGGTCTTTTTTTTTGGATTCGCGTCTTTATTTCCGTGGAGAAAATATCCCATTCTGTGATATAATGCATCGATTACCAAAATTGAATCTATTCTTTATCCGTATGGTAACTTCACATTTCTTACCAATTTCAAGATGCCACCGTATCAAGTAAGCGAGAGGTCCTTGCCGAAGTACGAAATTACGGGTTACGTATATCAAAGTAGTTTTAGGAAGAGGTAGTGCCATGCTGCATATAAGGAGGTAGTACCATGCTAAGTGCATGACATTACATCCTCGTATGCAACGGAATTGGACCGGCACGACCGGGGAGGTACCTCTCGCTCATATAATACCGCCGTAAAGTGACATCTTCAATGTCGCGTTTCGTGCGGTCTGTAAGTATTCGGTGGCCCATTGGGGGGGAGGAGGGCAACGCATCGGCATAAAATTATATGGGCACTACTAGCCGACTACTACTACTTATACGACTACTACTAGTCGGTAAAAGGACTCCGATTGCTCGTTTACCGTCCCCTATCCTATAAGAAAAATCAAAGTGTTACCTTACCTACTTTGACTTTCCTCACATCTACGTCATTAGAAAACAGTTAAATCAGTCATTGTGGTATGTTGAATGTTTATTTGCACCAGCATAAAAGTTACGCAAAACATGCCATATCATGATCTACAGACCTAATCTCAGTATTTTCATCAGGTGCAGAAAAATCATCAAATCGAAACCATTCAGTTTATGATGATTACAGTTTATCATAGTACGAATTATTTATGTATCAATATTATAAAAGAAATGGTAACATTTGGTTGAAATAAAACTGTTTAGAACGCAATTATTTTTTTTTTCATTTATAATCTCGTACTCCCATTTCAAGGTATTGATATCTTGAGATGGGCGAGCCGAAATATAAAAATCTATTTCGCTCCACCCTAATAATGTAAGAACTCAGTTATGAAGACCGTATGTAGCTTCGAGTGCTCGTCTAAAACTGTTCGTTAATATACCGTAGAAATACATATATTTATAAATATAAACCTTTTCGTGCGTCTGCCTGCCACTAAACAATCAATTCAATCAGTGCTGCATGGAAAGTGAAACGCTAAAATGCAATAAGCGGTAATGCCATTCTAAGTTGCAGTCGAATTGAGACGACAAGACCAGGGACGTCCCGCTCTATCGCAGCTATGCTGTCGCGTTTTCGAGCGGTTTGTGAGTAGCCAGTGGCGCATTAAGGGAGGGCAATACATCTGCATGTGCGGATATTGATGGGCGTCAGTATTCTTCAAGTGGCTCCCAATTGCTCGTTAGACCCCCTATGCTATAAAAATATATGGTTTAATGTGGTGAATGCCTTATGTTGCTATATTATATTTATAATGTTTCTAACACGATAGGTAAGGTATAATACGGGTATTATGGCAAACATTTTTACGTCAAAAACACGTACATAAAATGTAAAGTGAAAACCTTTGATATTATATTTTAATATAAAACGTTACAAACTAATTTAGCGTTACCTGCGGGATATCGAACGCTAGTGCGATGCGAGGATGAGGTTGTACTTTAGCATTTTAAAAGACCTAGACTAGAGTAAGGTAAATATTCCTTTGACTATTTAACATGATTTGTAGTCTCTTCCTACATGACAGGGGTGTTGGTGTTACATCAAACACAGCTCAATGATAATAAAGTATCAAACTGACGTACAACGCATTATATTTTTATAGTTTTGATTTTTATTCTCCAAATTTATTTCAGGATGAGTAATCAATGTTTGCGCTGACAGATTAGGAAGAAATACACTCGTAAACAATCGAGGCCTGGTTCAAAACGTTTTAAATTACAGTTCATCATTTAGAAATATCTAGAAATAGAATTATCTATACAGTTTTCAAACCTATATATTTAGAATGACAGTTCTGTATGAAATCGTGTATCTTGTATATAAATGAATAGACATTTTTTTTTAGATTAATGTAGGTTACCTATGTTAGATTACTTGATATATTACGCTACGTCTACCACGTCTAAATACTACAATCCGATCCAAGTATGATGAAACTAGCAGGCTGTCATTGGCATTGGTGTTCATTAAAAGAAGTCCAAGCGGTCTGCTGATATAACGGTAATTACAGTAAGATTAATAGCTCGTCGTCTAGTTGACAGAAATCGTCTACCAGACAATATACATAGATACTAATTGGACCTGTCGACTGCCAGCGATTAGCACTGATAGTACAAAGGGTTGTAATGATCAAATATAAATTGCATCCGCGTGTTTGGAAATTAAATATTGATCGATATATCACCGATTTACAGACACTCAACAACTGATTGCGAATTCGAGACAAGCCAGCGCTGACTTCTACATAACGCTTGGTTATATTTTAGACGGGTGTTTGCTCCAGTCTAGTGACTTGTAATTTGAACCAGTGTACATCAGCGGCAATTATAAAATATCGTG
The DNA here is from genome assembly GCA_017140195.1 of Eumaeus atala. Lineage (NCBI taxonomy): Eukaryota > Metazoa > Arthropoda > Insecta > Lepidoptera > Lycaenidae > Eumaeus > Eumaeus atala. The sequence continues at coordinate 30,159 of JAFELO010001455.1, forward strand.
ATTAGCTCGACAACAATTTTCGTAAATTATATTTGTATCAGGGTAGTTCACCCTTCGCAATAACGGGATGTACGATCATTATAACTTGTGCTCATACAATACATATATAAATTTGTAATGGTGATAAAAGTTCGTAATAAAAGGTTTTCTTTACTAATATTACAAAAAGGAAACATTTCATTGTTTGTTTGTTAGCTTATTAATAATAGGCTCCGAAACTAATACGTTTGAAAAATTCTTTTACTATTGGAAACCTACAGTATCTCTGATGAACATGGGGTATATATCATTTTCTGAAACCTTCTAGATCATTGTCAAACTTCGATAACGTCAAAGGTGTGAAAACAATATCAAGGTCCGTAAATCGCAGCTGCAGAAATGATTGACAACTAGCTGTTCTTAATGTGACGCTGTTCTGTCATAAATTATATTATTTGCTGTGTGGTAATGTGTATCCTATAATTATATACAGGTTCCAATTTTCACGAGGCTGAAATTAAATTCATAATTTTTGTCATATAATTAATTTTTGACGTATTTTGTGAAATGTCCGTGCTAAGCCGGGATGGACAGCTAGCGTTTCATAAATTGATCATGTTTGTAATAGTGATAGTAGATTGTAATAAAAGCTTTTTCTATGATATAACTATAAATTAACATGTATCTTTTTTTACCTTTATCTCCATCGTATCATTTTGCTTGTGCAAAACTTGATGATTTTCGGATGAGTCATCGGGTAGTACTTTAGATTTCCTTGACAGACGTACAGACAAACGGACAACAAAGTAATTATAAAATATTGTTTGGAGATACGGAATGCTAAAAACGTAAATCCTCAAATCAAATTTTTAATTTTACCTGTGTGTGTATAGTGCTCGAAGGGCTATTTTGATAATTTAGATCTGTTCAGCTGCTTTTGATGTTGCAATCATCTACATATTACCATGTTGATGCAACCTATAAGAGGTAGTGCCATGCATGTATTGCAATTGGGCCCATTCGGCAGGGAAGGCACCTCACTCAATCTCCGGTGGTCTTTGAACGAAGGGGGCAACATCATACTACATATCAATTATGCGTTTCCACCTTAGCATCTTTGCACTCGTCGGCCGACCGGCACTCATGAATCTGTATTGGACTACGATTCACTTCTACAGCAATGAAAAGTAAAAAAAGTGTTTTTCAACTTTAATGCACTAAGCACCAAATACGATGTCTAAGCTGCCTATAGTTGTTCAACGTATGTGGCACTTATGAAAATAAATCACGCTGAAGTGAAGAGCAACCCACTCCATTTCGCGATTTTTATATATTTATACGCATGGAAAACAAGGCGCTTATCATAATTATATAATTGTCAGTATTATAGTGTAATTATTTATGGTATATAAAACCTGTATCCTTTCTTAACGTCCAGTCATACTTACACATCTTGGACAACGAACTGTACACATTTGTGTAATACTAGCTGTGCGCCACGGTTCCACTTGCGGAAGATCTTTCCCAAGGGAATCGTTTCCTGTTTTCGAGACAAAAGTAATTAGTATGTTACTCTATGTTGTAATTTATGTTCTTTTATTTAACTAGAAAAAAAAACTAAATAACTCAATAATAATTTAAAAAAAAGTATCGAAAACAATACTTTTTTTTTTTTGAAAGAATAACAAACTCGCTATTGACATTTAACTCAGCAAAACTTCTGAGGGAAATACAGCTTCATCGCTTCTAAAAGACACGTCGGGCGAATTTAAGTGAGATTAGTATGATCAATGGGGGGGCCTCCTTTCCCGCAGATGTTAAGGGAACATCCCAATATTTCTTTAAGTATAGACAAAAATAAACGGTTATTAATGACGCCCAAGGGGGTCTAATAAATTAAAAAAAACAGGACCTTTACAGGAATATTTAATTTAATTTTAACAGGAAAATTTATACTTAGCGGCTGTTTGCGCTATGCGTCCATCAAAGTCGTTGGTGAACACGGGTGTTAGTATATTCAGTAACTAAGATGTATGGATAATGTTCTGATTCTTAGTGTGTGTTAGAGTATGTGTGTAGGCCACATACATACTCCACAACTCCATCATTGCCTGGGCTATAAGACATATGTGACAGTATGAAACAATTACCTAAATTTGAATGCCTCAGTTACGACGTGCAAGTGCACTAAATATTTTTGAAATTTACATAAGGACAGGATATACGATTTCATACTGAAATGTCATTTTAAAGCATTTGCGATTGTACACAAATATATTTTTTGCAATGTTTTCAAATGCAGATTCTATTTCAATATGTGCGAAATTTAAAACATATTTCCTTAATTGGTATTTTTCTAAGTCAATGGATAATGCCATGTCTAAACTATGTTTGTATATAAAATCTTTGACAGACGTATATATAACTGCTATGTACAAAACGTAGCCTGCTGTCAGAATGAAATATAACATGCGCTATTATTTTTAATGACTTGTGCTGTCAAACTAAGCCATATGCGTTAGTAGAACAACACCTTTAGAGACCGCACAGAAAGTTGATTGAATTAAACCTCAAAAGAAAAATACGGAACCCTTATAGGATCACTTTGTTGTCGGTATGTCTGTGAAAATGTCGATGTCGGTATGTCTCCTTCTCGGGAACCTACAGTCAACATAATGGACCGAAACTGAAATTAGATAAGAGGTACCAATTTGTCACTGAGCATTAACGCATATACAAAGTGCTTGTTTGGAAGAGATTGGTTACGTGATGTTAACTAACGTTTTCTGAAAATCTATTCAGCGATTTCAATGTGAAAACTGCTACGCTTTTGATATAATTAATCGAACTAATCATCTATAGTAAACTATTCAAAAGTAGAGATTATACCTATTTCTTTATATTTATGTATGGAACAAAGCGTCTTTTTGTTCGCTGGAAAATCTAAACACAAATAACAAACAAAAATTGCATAGCAAATTTACATTTCCAATTGCACTCCTTTCGAGCAAATTATTATTGGTTTGCTTTCAATGCGCCTTTTGCCTTATTTCATTCTGATACAGCGCGCTACGTTGTCATGTACAGATAACAAAGAAAGTTGTTTTCCCGTATAATTAAATTATTATCTGCATAGCCCCGTGTTACTGAAACGAAATATAAATGTGAAGATTTTCCTTATTATTGGCATAAGGGGGACGTAATGGCAGTCATACCATTAGCTGAGTACCAACGCCAATCCGCGTACGTAAGCACGTTGATCTCCCCAATGGGCCACCGTCCTCACAAACCTTTCGTAACGCGAGAGCTTAGTGCGTCTTTCATATTATTTTATATCATGTGAGCGAGAGGTGCCTTCCCGGTCACTTACTAACGCACAAACACACACACACACACACAGACACACACGCACAAACACACACAGTCACACAAAAACACACACAGTCACACAAAAACACACACACAAACACATAGGTACACGCTTCACAAACGCAGGCATATACACACAGAGAGACAAAGGCACACACACAGAGAGACAGAGGCACACCCCCCACACACACACACACACACAGAGGCACACACACATACACACAGACACACACACACACACACAGAGAGAGAGAGACGCGCACACACAGTATAGCACTGCACCACCCTACATTATATCAGTCGTCGTCGAAAGCGTCTATTTCATTTTATCAATTGCATTGCGTATTCTAACAGGTGGCAGATGCAAGGGCAATTCTTTTAAGTCCTGCAGTGTTTGGATTAGGGTATGGAGGACACATCTGCATATCCACAGGATGTGACCCCATACCCTAATCCAAACACTTCAAGTAATGCAATAGCAATTTATATTGCTATAGCAATAAAATGTCAAAGAAATCCTGTTTCATCACACTTTCGCCTTTTATTTAATGATCATGATACTATTTTATGACCAGGGAGTATCCGTGCGACCACTACACGGCCATCATCAACGTGACGCTCATGTGCACTGGCTGCCCGAGAGCGCCGGTGCACGAGAGCGCCTTGCAACTGCTTCAACTGCTCGACAAGAGGTTCTTCGGTACCATCTCACCGTTGCCAACCGAGGACGATGGTGAGCATACGCTTCGTGTTTATAATAAACTATCTCTCACAAGTCTATTCTTTAAATTTGCGTTAAAGTCCGATCGCGGAGTAGAAAGGGTTTCGTACTTTCAACATTGTTGTTCCTCTCGTTTCTGAGGATGTAAATATATTGTGTCGCGCTCGCACACTACTACACGTACGAAATCCTTTTTCGAAGCGACTGGACTTCAAGTCTGCTCATTACCTTCATTAGTAGGTATAGCCTATATTAGACGTTTGTATCGCGGTTTACTTAGATAATTTCAGAAGTTGTGTCCACAAGGAACCTGGCCGCTATAAAGTAATCCGTTAAAGTAGCTTAAGGTTCTGTTTCACACAAATGCTTCATTGTAATTTGCTGGAACGTGTGAAATTGACAATTGTTGTTCAATTGAGTTCCAAACTGAGACTTTAATACGAACCTGTGAAACCGGAGCTTAATGTAATTTACCTACAGCAAGAAAGCAGCAAAAACATATATAACAACTATACGATACGTTTAAACATTGAACATTGCGATCGATCCTGTCTGGGGCTAGGTGGCGGTAATTGAAAAAAATATGTTACAATTATATCAAGAAGCAACGGAAGCTGCCAAGACAGTCTCGGTCACTTCCTGGCTGCAATGTCCACAGTATCAGAGGGGATCTTCATTACCGCTATAAAGTAATATTTTAGCATTGGATGTCGCGGGCGTTTGCTAAGGGAATATTGAACATGTCAAGTACATGAATTGATAAACTCGCCATATCAACGTTGCTGCCGCTCAATAAAACATTTACTCATTACCTGTATGGATATGGTCATGATTCTTGAATTTATGGACACCGCTGAGTAGAACTTGCATTGTTTGCAATAACTATATTCATTCCAAGGGTTAAGTATTAAAATATCATCAAGACTTTAAAACAATAGGCATTTCACAAAGAACATCATAATTTGTGTATATTAGGATTAAAACTTGGTCTAAAACTGTCTCGTTTGTATATAAGTTTCATTGAAGAGATAACTGTTCCATTAGTGGAGGAATATGACATGCGTTACCATGACTCGATTATTCTTAACGAACTTGAGTGACGAAAAATTTGCGTACGGATATAACCTGCGCTTCAATCCGGTAAGCGTTGAAGCTTTTGCTTAGACGCTAGCCACTCGCTGCAGCTGGAGTGATTATGTAGGGTAGGTTCATTACACAGGTAAGTAATTTAAACAGGTACGTGTGTGGATATCACACATCGTAGAAGTATAATTTCAGGAAAGTGAATTATGTGTGGTTAAGAAGAACATACATGAGTCTCCACGTCGTTTTGCGTAATCATAAGGTTACTAATTAATTTTCGCTACATAAAGAAAACTTTAGAATAGATAAATAAGATGTACACATTTAAAGTATTTTGGTCCTTGGGTATTTTAATAAGCTATTTTTAGTTTTGTGATAGTTATAATTATTCCGTATCACACATATTATTGTCAATTATGTGTACTCTATTTGCTGCTGTATGTATGTATGTGTGTCAATTGAAATTATGTGAAAAGTAACGAACGAAAAGCTACGAATCAGATGGCAAAGTAAATGGAATGGGAATTACCGATTTTAGGTTTTCAATCATTTACAGCAAAAACTATTATAGGTATTAAAAAGTGTAACATAATTGATACTTTAACAATAAGCTACAATAGCTGCAAGTATTGTAGTCCATCGTTCATTGCGATATCTTCAATAAAATTGAAGTTGGGAAACTTGTGAAAAGGAAAGCTGTTCATACTTGACTGATAGTATTGAAGCACTTGAGCGAAATAATTGTATTGTTATGCTCTTCATATAAAATGAAGATTCGATATTTAAGTAAATCTAAATTTATTTGTAGTTTTGAAATTCAATCATATTTCTCTACACATTAAATGTTCTATTGTTAAAAACAAGATTGTATTTTTGCATTCTAGCTCGTTCTGGCTTGCAGCAGACATATCTATTGTGTAAATTATAGTGACTGCAAATTTATTTTCTTTGAAAAATAATTCAAGCAAATTTCCTCTGAATAAAAATAGTTAAATAAAAAATGTATTTATTTAAATACAAACAATTCCAGCATCTATTTCCTGGTTCTAATTTCAGCCATACTTTACCAAACTTAATCTATTGGACACGTGTCATGCTCGACGTGTTTACAAAGAGCCACTAAATCCGACGTCCATGTTACATTATCCCTAAGTGTGATCTACTAATAGTACCTTGGCGCAAACACAACTTACCAATACATTAACAACATTGGTTGCAAGATATGTTTCACAAGATTAGTCCAGGACACTCCGTACGTACATACAGAAACGCAAAGTAAGCTCCGGTCAGTTACTATGAGTAGCTTCTCATGACTCTAACTTTACTTCTTATTCTTCAATCTAGAGTGATGCTGTATTCGGAACACGAAGTTTTAGTCAATCATTGTACTCATGGCACTCCCCCATCATCGTCGTATATCATTAGGCGGTCCGGCTTTGATCTGAATGACGGGTTAGAGGACAGATTTAGAGGCCTATATAGCAGTGATCATATAGTGGCTTAATGTTCGTCACATTTTTCAGAAATATGGAATTAATGATAGGTAATGTCATGTTACAATACAGCTGAATAGGGCCGGCACGACCGGGAAGGCACCTCTCGCTCAAATGACACCACCATAATAATGTCCGCATAATTATTATTTCGTGCGGTTTATAAGCAGCCGGTGGCCCATCTTCACGAAAATAATGGTCATGTCTATGGGCATAGGATGTCGGCTTCCCTATGCCATAGAAAAATTAAAAAATAATCATATAATTGACTCGTTATCTGATTTACAGTTTGGTTAATTGTTTCGTTTAGATAAAGTCCATAGACACAATAATATGTATATTTTTTCAGTATCATTTATCATTTTCATCATTAACCATCAGGGGCTCAATTAAAACTTTTACGGATCACTGCTAACTTTAATTAAACTAAATATGTTGTATGACAAATGAATATAGCGAAACCAATATTGTGTTCTCAATTACAGAGTTTCGTTTTAGCATGTCAATTTTAATTGGATGTGAAACTAGCTGAAACATAATACATTTATTTTCATAACGCATTAGTTACACGTATTAATTTTATATAAAGTTTAACCTGTATATAAGATATAGATATTATATAATATTGCTCATTATTTCCTCCCCAAAATTCCACGAAGAATTGTGTGATAGCTTACTTAAACGGGGCCTTCTGCACACGCAATTAAAATTAGCTGGAACATATGAGTATTTCTGTAAAATTTTCGTCAAAAATTGTCGATATTGTTTAGAAGTTTACAGGTATTATAAAGCTTTAGTAGAATTATATAAACTTGAATAATTCATTTGTTTGTCTGAACGCTCTAATGTCAGAAACTACTGGTGTGAATTTAATCTGCCATCTTAACTAATAACATCGGCTGTAAATTCCGCAAGCATCTTTACAGCATAGCTGTTTCCCCACCACAATATCCGAGTGCAATTTTTAATTAACACTTTATGTTTGAAATTTAAAAGAAAGTGAAAAGGTAACCTAAGCTAAGTGAGTTATATCCTATTCCGATGGAACGGAAGTCCGATACGGCAAGGGAGAATTGATTTCTCCCAGGTGTATGGTCGCTCTCGCAGGCATGGGGGAGTAACGCAGTAAGCTTCCTGGCTTGTGATTGTTACTATACATAGAAAAATCCCAATAGCAATTGTTTTGTCTCAACTCGGTACTCAAACTCTGCACCTCAGGATCTATGGTTACATGGTTACAACTAGACCACGAGGCGTGTATAATTGCTGTATACAGGTTATACCTACGTCATCTAAAATTTAATGCTGATTATTGCCTCGGCTTAAATTCTCCCTAAAGCTCATTCAGTCGTTCTCGCCCACAGCGAGTGCATAGAGTGGTTCATTAATTACATTGTTTCAAAACCTATTGTGCTTATTATAACGATACTTATTGTTTGTAGCCTCGCTTTCTATTTATTGTATCTTTATAAATTCGGTGTTCTAGTAGCATCGTGACTAGTAAGTGATAGTTTAAAAAAAAACTGCTTTTGAGCTTTAGGTGTATACATTTTGAACGTGTTAATTATTTGTTATAAGTACATTTAATGGCATTGAAATTAGAAATTGATGTATATTCACATAGCAGATTATACGCGCAGTTGCCTCAGAATACGTAACCGGTACGGCTGTCTTATGTGTGAAAGGTAAATCGCGGATCGTATTGGGATTAGTCCCTACGTTAAAGACATTGTTCGGATCATTTTACAGTTAAACGTGTTTTATTGCCCGATACATTTTAAATCGTAGCACAGCAGTAGTGAGGGGCGAGTTGATTTTACACTTTCTGCCACATCTCTATGTAATAGGGACACAGATGTAAAAAAAGCATTTATAAATAATAAACCGTGTGTAATACGCATGTTATTGCTTACTCGAGTTTTGTGGATTTAGAAGGTGAAAGCTCGATCAAGAGTGATTCACAGATACTTCACAGAGTTTACTCGGGGAATTTCTGTGCTGTGTTGAGGTTAATAGGTCCATGATACGTTGTCAAAGATTGCTACACCTGTTGCCGCCAAAGCATATAGCATCACTACTTTCAGAGATATTTCCATGTAACTCATTGGAATTGCACTGCATCTTTGTAGCAATTTTAACTACGCCAAATTTCAAACTCCTCCGTCGGCACAATTCTCTAAAGACTTACAAAAGTTTTGCTTCGCGTAGTCATATTATGGATACATAATTCAGCCTGATTAACTATAGTTTTTAGAGCGCCTGCGGCATTACCTAAGTAGTTGTTCATAAACCTATCAACTAAGTTACAAACTTAACAAGTCTCGGTGGGAACGACAGTCTGAAGGGTTAGCCACAAGTGGGTTTTAAGTTTTACATATAGCGAGACACTAATCCCAGTAACGGGTTAGTGGTTTAGTACGCAATATGTCCATGTGCAAAGTGTTAGAACATTTCTCACTTAATAAATTTTGTAACAAGTAGTGCTGCGTTTCACTCGACTCGGACCGGTGCCTCTCGGTCATATGATTACCGCCTTAAAGTAACAGCAACTGTTGCGTTTCATCAGGTTTGAGAGGACCATCGCATCTGCATATATGCAACAATTACTATTATTCTCGTGTCTGGGATACTGGACGTCATTAGAAGCCTCCGATCTCTCGTTTTCCTTCAAAACAATATATACTATGAAAAAATAAGTATGTAATAATATATGTGTGAAATAACATCAATTTTTTTGACACGCTCATTACCCTATAGCGAACAAATCGTTCCTTTTCGTTCGATTTTTTTCGCTGTTTGCACTCTGTTTCTTTTTAAACATCGTGTCATCTATATTGTTTGACGTTGTAATTAAGCAAAATCTAAACCATCTGTCTACGTGTTACACAATTTTCTATGTGTGTACGTAGCGTTATTGTACTTATGTAGTATACTTTTAATGAAAATGATGTAAAAATACGTTTCAAATACCTTGCCTTGTTCGAAAATTATTTAAAAACTCCCATAGTATATCATTCGTCGTTAAAAACCTAAATAAGTACACCATAGGTAAAATTTTACAACGAACATTAATGTCAAACCTCGAAACTATAAAGTGTAGTTGAAATATGGTGTTGAAACAACGCGAACCGTAGCAACTGGAGACGTTGCAAATACGCGTCCACAGAGAGCTAGTTAGTGTGGACATGCCTCATGCACAAGCAAACGAGGCAAACGTGCATGATCCTATTGGCCAGCGATTGAGCGCCCGAGCCATCGCGTTTTATTATTTTTAGTTTAGCCCAAATCAGCCTCTGTCGTTTGCCGGCCCAGCCTGAAGGCTCTCGCGTTTTGTTTTTCTCTTTGACTGCTCTGTGCTGACAGAAGTGTCCAGCGCCCAGTTCACCGACGACTAAGTTACGCTCGCGCGTATTTTATGGACGTATTTATAACGAACGAATAACATGGCTGGGACAGCTAGGAAGCTCGGTAGGAACCGAGGCAGTCGCATTCGTTCGATGACAGTTTTTTCGCACGGCAAATACCTCGTCAAACTGATCGGTCTGTGTGGACGCGCCTATTGATTCCTTGTTAGAGTAAGCTCGCCTACTTATTTTCTCATGTATAGTATGAATACGAAAACAATATCACACCAACGCTCAAAAGCTTTCGGTTTACAGTTCATAAATAAATATTCTTAAATATTTGTGAACGATTATTATAAATTACGAAATTTAGCAGATAATTTTTGTATGATATTAAGAGCCTTTTCAAGTCATCATCTTTACAGATGTTCAGTTTTTGTAATGGCTACACTGACCTATTAAAACTTAACTAGAATTTTGGTGACAGAAAGAGTCCCTCCAAAAGAGCTCGACGGATATTTTGTGTGTATTTGGTGGGAATAGCTAGTAAAGTAAAGGCATAGCTAGGATAAAAAGTAGCTGCTAATTAGGTTAATGTATTTTTGTCTGAGATTGGCAAGAAGATGGCTGCGGATATTCCCATTAGTGATACCTATAACGATTGGTTACGGTGGTATACAAAACACCAACGCCATAGTTTCATCTTTTGTCCCACTGGAAACATATCCTAGATAAGTTTTAAATATTTTAATGTCCTTAAAATCTAATTGTGCCCTGGGCACCGACGGGGTGATCACAAAATTCTTAAAAATGTGGTAAGCGGCTTTAGCTCCCGTGGTTAGTCACAACAACTAAAACAGATCTCTACTTACACTTCAAATCTCGCGGCATGCGGAAGTTATATATTACGTTTGCAATCTTAAAAGTTCACAGACTGCCTTTCAATCCTTTTATCTTGAATCAGAGAAGAGTAAATCCTGTAGCACTATTGTGTGCCTTTGCAAAGAGACAGTGTAGTGTGTATACTATATTATTATCATATAACTGTCTGTATTATTATGTAACAGTATAAATAAGGGGATAAATATTTACAGGTTAAATCACCATGACTGTAAACAAGCTCTGTTAAGTTGGTTAAGCACGCTTAATTACTATATGACTGAAAATTTAATGATTAGTTATAAGTAATTAAATTGTTGTAAGCTTGAGCGGTTTGTTAACACACCTACCTACAGTTCCACGTATGTTACACGAATGCCACTTAGATAAAATTACACATCCAGTCACGCATGCAATCCATACACACACACACAATTCCTTTGTATGTATTTATTAATTTGCATCCATCTTATCGTTAGTGTTGTTGGTGGTCGGGCGAAGAGCGAGGCCTCCTGACACAGTTTGTGTTGTTGGTGGTCGGGCGAAGAGCGAGGCCTCCTGACACAGTTTGAACCAACTAAGAGCACTCGACCACATTGTTTTATTGCCACCTAATGTTAAATGGAAATAAAGTTGTTTAATGTTTAAATGTACTTATGAAGCACAGAAATACTACACATGTTATATAGCATCCGGGCCAATGCCGATATCGGAGCAAATAAAACTTTGATAATACCAGTATCTGTATCGGTACTGATATCAAATCGGATAATGTGGAAACGCTATTGCGCTGTTTCTCATACACAAGTGCCTGGACTCTGTGAATCGTCACCGCAATTTCCACGTGACTTATCTCAAAGGGCAGTTTTATTTATCATCGCGAACGTTGCAAAATGTCTCTAACAGCGATTTACCTGTTCAGTGCTTATTGTACTTTGTAGTCCGTGCTTTTGTAAAACTTCGTCGCCGGGAAAGTTTTACAAGTTATATTGAAAGGTTGTTCAACATTTCAAATCATACATATGCAAACGAAATTATTGTGCGAATGAATGTTCCTTAAACTGGTTCACTTTAATATCATAAACCATTATGATGGATGGTTTCAGGGATGTATTGTATTAGTTTACAAATTGTGTATCGCTCCATTTAAAACATCATCTACTGCTGTATCTACTTTTGCTTTCCTTATTTGTTAAACAGGTCTATTGTTTAAAAAATGACAATGTCGATTTTATCGTACTGTACCTACTTAGGCTCTCGTTAGCCAAGAAAAGCGACGGCCTAAGAATCGACGACCAATTTCGGAAAGGTATTTTAGGCACATTCGAACATCGAATAAACTGTTTTCATGAAAAAGAGAATCCCATTGGATCATAAGATGGCCTTTTGGAGGGGGCTGTGAAAAGGACGGCAACCAATCGGCTTAGTAATTTCGCTGATGTTCATGGGCGCCGGTAGTCGTATAATGGTTCAGAGAAAGAGAAAAAAATTAAAAATAATAAATCGGCTTAGACTACATTAACGAGTGAATCTATATTAGATTTTGTAATTCTAATTAAATACCAACCAACACTGCAGCCTACTTGTTTTCCATTTCCAACTTCATTAACCTGTTTCTGTTTAGTTAGTAAGTTTGTATACAGGGTGTGGATTGTATACACAAAAAAATTGGACGTCGTAACACATATAACGTTCCTAGCCTGCACACAAAAAATGACTAAATTACTGAATATATTCATTCAGTAGTTTAGTTTGGTAGGTTGGTGACCTTGTACTTATACATAATGCAATAAAATTAAATTATTTTCCTCTGATTTAGTTTATTTGAAAATATTTATTTAGGTTTGTTATTCGGACTAGATTTATAGTTTGAAAATAGTCGCAGCCATTTCCAACTTTCGTGGTTAGCTCAGTTTTTATTTGCACTCAGAACACATGATCCAATTTCATACTTGTATCGATCATTATCACTCCTTTAAATCAAGATATTCAATTAGGCTAAACGACAGTCGCCATATTAAAGGATATCTGACAATGACTAGCCGGCTAATCGTTGGCTCCGCCTTTAAACAAAATGGTCCTGTTTTCGAAAATGGCTAGCCGTAATGTAATACGACGATTTGTACAATACGTCTACGACGCGTACATGTATATAAATATATTTTTTTAAATTTTTATTAAAGACATCTCAATGAGGGTTTCGGTTACAGTGTTGCTGCGATACCTCACGGGCTCGTATCTTATAGCCTTTGAACACCGGGTACATGCCACATAGTAGTTGTCTTACATAATGTTTGCAGAGTAATGAGTGTTGAATTCGAAACACTCCTACGCTGACTTATAGATAACAGTCTTGTTCGCCTTTTATTCAGTGCTCCACCCAAAAGAAATTACTACATAATGAATGAAATATTTTTCCTACAGTTTTTTTCAAAGATTACACATCTTTAGAAAAACTGATGGTAAATTATTTCCTTACAAATAAACAAAGTTGAAACCTTGTCCTTTTATAATATCAGATCAGATTAAAAATATGATATCTATATATACGAGGGTGGATCTAAAAGTTCGTGGCCTAACCTACATGGAGCTATGACATCTTTTTAAATCTACCGTCATTGGTATGTGTCATATTGATTTATTGTGCGCAGTTTCATTCCGATACTGCACAATATAAATTTTCTGTGGTTATTTGTTTGAAGCAATCTGACGCAATTTTCAATAATGGAGAAAATTGTACACCATGCAGTCGTTACCTCAATAAAAAAGGCCCATCACCAAAAGACATCCATCAACAATCAGATAACAAACATTAGTTATTTCCGGGTGCAACACATAATAACGGAAGAGTTGGGGTTCCGTAAGGTTTCTGCTCGCTGGGTCCCGAGGTTGCTTTCAGCTGAACAAAAACGAGTTAGATACACAATTTTGCGAGACTGTTTGGAACTTTTTGAGACTGATCCCGAGGACTTTTTGCCTAGATTTGTTACCATGGATGAAAGCTGGGTTCACCACCATACTCCTGAATCAAAGCAACAATCCAAACAGTGGAAAAGATCAGACTCTCCTACACCGAAAAAGGCTAACGTCGTTTTGTCGACTAACAAAGTCATGACTTTGTTTTTTGGGATGCTTCTGTTTTTTGGGATGCGAAGGGCATTATTTTTGTAGATTATTTACCGAAAGGTCAAACTATAAATTATAGTTATTATTGTAACCTTTTACGAAGACTCCGGGAAGAAATAAAAGAAAAAAGGCAGGGAATGTTGCGTAAGAAAGTTTTGTTTCATCAAGACAATGCACGTGTTCACACTTCGGTTGAAACAATGTCTGTAATCCATGATTGTGGCTACGAATTGCTGCCCCACCCACCATATCCGCCGGATGTAGCCCCCTCGGATTATCATTTATTTCCAAATTTGGGTGGCTCGAAATTTTCGACCAAAGATGAGGTGATAGTCGCAGTAAACGATTATTTCGCCGACCTTCCGGAATCTTTTTTTTTTTTCGAGGGGATAAACAAGTTGCAGGTCAGGTGGAAGAAGTGTGTTGAACTAGATGGAGACTATGTCGAAAAATAAAAATAAATTTAGATCCACTTTTCTTTCATTTTCTTGGTCGGGCTTAGAACTTTTAGATCCACCCTCGTGCTACTATATATAGATATAATATTTTTAATCTGCTTGAAAAAATTAGATATTATTGCCGAGGTCAGAGTATAATAATACATAAAGCTCCCACTCTCAATAGATTCACAGTGCATCCAATCAAGTACATCAACTTAATTGAATATTAAACTGAAATCCCTCGGTGGATTTATCCGGTATTGTATAATTGAATGACTAATAGCAGTTCGCAGTGTACTCTTTGCAGAAGTAGGTCATAGGCAAACTGAAGTGTATATATACTATAATCTGGATGGCTAATACCTATGGAAAAAGTACAAAAATGGGAGGGGTAAAACTATAAAACATCAACGCCGCCGGATAATCATAATGAAGTAAATTAAACGTTAACGCACGTAGCATTGACATTTAAATATTCTTTTGGGAATAATGCGTTTAAATGTATGCGAATGATATCAATGGCCATGTATGGGATTAGATTCGTGTCAATGGCCTGGGAAAATTAATAGTGATTACCACTAAAGTGATATACATTGTTTACTCCTTAAGAAAGAAACCTTTCGAGAAAACGGTATGAAAGAAGATGAGGAGTAAACTCGTGGAGGGGCGTGAAACTGATGGTGACATGATGCATTGCAGCTGAATTAGGTCGACACGACAGGGGAGCTACCTCTCGCTCATGCTCAGCTATGCTGTCGCATTTCTTTCATGGTTTGTAAGTAGCTGGTGGCCCATTGGATGGGAGAAAAGGAGGGTAACGTGTCTGCATGACAACAACAATGCGGATATCTATGGGCGTCGGTTGTCATCTTAAGGTTCGATTGATCAAGTGTTATCCATATGCGTTGTTCACTCCCTCGATGGGCCACTATTTGAAACATGTCACTAACATCCTATTACTAATGGCACATGTTTCTCGGTGTTTTCTGTCGGTTTAATGGAGTCCTGCACTTTTGCAGAATTTAAATACATACTCTTATTACAAAATGAATATTTTTTATAAAAGATACATGTAAATAATCAGCTGTACATGGACTATATGTGTATTTTTTATTTATTTTTTTTAATTATAAGATGTACTTTTTATGTGTAACGTACGTAACGGGAAAGAAACTAAACACCGTACTTCAACAAGTAAATGACGCGCGGCATTAGATGCCGCGCGTCATTTACTTGTTGAAGTACGGTGTTTAGTTTCCCGACCTGGCGCCACGACACTACATATTTGTTGCACTCGCATCGCAACACGGAATTGTACGATTCCTTCTTGCTCAGTCGCGGCTCAGAATACTGATCGCCGGATAGATAGCGCAACGTTTTTGCGCTTCCGAGCCACTATTTTGTTAGAGAGAAATTGTTTCAATTATTTATTATAATATTTGATGTAAAGTCAATAACAGTAATAATTTTTTACTATTATAATATAGTGAATTGAAACAGGTATGATAAATATAAAATTATATATTTAAGATTATGTGTAAGTGTGAAGTACTTTTGACACTGTACGACCATGCAAGATGTACGTATGATGTGTAAATAAATAATTTTGGTGTTTCACATCTCTACTAAGCGTCCCACGACGCCTTGCACTTTTAAGCTAAGTGCTTGAATATTTGTATTTATAATCTGAATAAAATAAAATTCAACAAACATTTTTTTATTGTACTTTATTAGTTATAAGCAATGTGATTATTTTTGTTGTGTATTAATCTATTTTATTGATAGTCGCTACCAATAGTTTTGGTTTATCCTATACATCCATACAGACAGTAATAGGAAATCTTTGCAGAGCAACCTTTAAACATCAATAACATGAACTACATAAAAGTATCCCTTTTAATTTCTCAAGTATCATATTTGCTATCGCTTCGTCAGCGGCTACAGTTTTCTACATTACGACCCATATCCCTCATACTTAAGCCGTTATGACTCAAACTCTGTAGTAGACATTCTCTTTGGAGACACTGAGAGAAATAATATTAATGCATATACCGTCCAATGGTAAGCAGTACAGAATATGTGCTTTTATATTCTTTCACATTTGAACCTACATTGTACACTTTTGTATATATCCGGTCCAAATGTATGAAACAGGGACTTTAGTAGTAATCGAATAAAGTGATTTGAACGCTGTTTTTTATTTCTGTTTTTACAATGGTACAGAAATAAAGCGTGACACCTAGAAATGGACTTAAAAATAACTGTTTATAAGTGGTAATATCTGTTACAACCAATAAGGTTTAAATTGGCATAAAAGTACGCTTTGTCTATCTCTCCGTCTCCTTCTTTTTAGGCAAATGAACTGCAACAATAAATTATAAATAATAAAAATAATCAATACACGTACATCTAAAACCGTAGAAACAAGTTTAAAAGGATACAAACAGAAACGTTATAAGTTTTACAGGAATAATTCTGTAACAGATTTAGTGTGTAACACTCATGAAGATGTAATAGTTATCAAGGTATTTTTGAGTCCCTGTCTAAAGGATATAAATTCGTGAGTAAACAGCGTAGTGTTTTAGCTCAGCTAGTTATACACTTATATTAACGGACCTATGGAATCTTCAAACTCATTCAATTCAAATTCATTTCAGATGTAAATTCGTGGTTTTCAATATATAATCTAGGTTGCCGCTCAAGATACTATTTTATCCTGAATACCTGTTTCGCCTTATACACATTCATATACGAGGTTGGATTGAAAAGTATTCGGCCTAACCAAGAAAATAAACATATTGAGTCAGTAATATTTTTATTTTTCTACATAATCACCATCAAGTTCGATGCAATTTTGCTATCTCCCTTTAAAGCATTCAGGCCGTTGAAAGAAAAAGATTCTTCCTTAGAGTTAAATATGCGTCTACTGCTGTGTTGACCTCGACGTTAGTCGAAAATCTTTGAACTCCCAAGTGCTTTTTTGGGTTAGGGAATAGAAAGAAGTCTGACGGTGCCAGATCATGTGAAAAAGGGGGATGCGGTAATAGTTCAGAGCCACAATTGTGGATTTCAGCCGTTGATTGCACAGACTTGTGAACACGAGCCTTATCTTGATGAAACAGGACTTTTCCTCTGAGATGCTTTTCTTTTGTGTTCTCTCGTAAACAACGTAGTAAGACACCGTAGTATTATTTTATAGTTGGCGTACAGAGTTTAAAGTCTGAACCCTTTCAAAATAGCCATTACCTTATTTGCCGACAAAATCACCTTAGCCATTTTAGGGGTGGTGAACCAGGTCATACCCACTGTTTCGATTGTTGTTTTGTTTCTGGCGTACGGTAATGAACCCATGTTCTGTCCATTGTAACAACCCGATGCAAAAAATCATCCGCATCGTCTTGAAATAACTCCAAACCGTCACGTGAAATTGTCAATCGCGTCCGTTTTTGTTCAACAGAATGCAAACGGGGAAACCACCTCGCAGACACCTTGTGGAGACCCAATTCGTTGACTATGGTGTTGTGAATTCGTTCATAAGAGATGCCTTTATATAATCTCGGCTATCTCTCTCGTTTTTAATCTGCGGTCTCCCATAATAAAACAAAACTTTAATATTTTCGTCAGTAGTGAACGTCGAAGGCCTTAGAGCGGGGTTCATCTTTCACACACTCTACCATCCTTGAACTCTGCTATCCATTTCTTGACGAATGACTAAGACAGAGCAGAATCTACTTAAGTACTGACCATATCATCATTGTTGGCTTTCGGTGATAGCCCCTTCTTATGGAGGTACTTAATGATGATACAATTGATCTCGATTTGCTCCATTTACAGAAACTATGTCCGGTTGCTTTGTTAAAAAATTATAAAATCACAACCGAATGTCGCACACGTTTCGAACTTCATACAATTAACTACGCTGAACTAAAGTAATGTGGGTCGATTTGATTTTTAGAATTGAATAAATATGTGTTAGGCCGAGCATTTTCATTCTCGAGGGTTGATTACATCATACACATTACCAGGGAGTTCTTGTTCACACAATACGAAAGTGGCAATCATATATTCGGGTTTCGTATGGATTCCGACGGACCCTTGGAGGGGGAAGAGGAAAGTTAGGGGATAACATAAGTGACAGTACATACTCTACATTTGAAGCCATTTCCCCATATAATATCGCACATTTCGCCAAATGTCATGATTCTGTTCTATTCTCTACTGTTTAGATAAAGTCCCTGTAGGCTTTAGATACGTTGCGAACGCCAAAAAAAACTAATTAACTAAACCGCAATATCTTTTGATTGCGTAGACTCAGGTCTTTTTCTGTGCTTCAAGGCACTACAGACTATTTGATTTGATAGACTTTTTACTTGATAAAATGTCATCCACGTTCTCGTTAAAGAGATGAGATATTTAATGAGAACAATACATAAAATAGTTTGAACTTATTGCATCTCACCAGAGTATAATAAAGCATCGTTCGGCGCTCATCTATTCTTATTCTATTTCTACGCTATCTTAAAACGAATTTTAGGTTCAAATGATGGTTCTTATGCCAACAATGGTGGTTATTATGCCAAAAATCCTCGTTACCGTAGTAATCCAATGTTTATGAACTTTAGGTATATCTA
Organism: Eumaeus atala; assembly: GCA_017140195.1. Lineage (NCBI taxonomy): Eukaryota > Metazoa > Arthropoda > Insecta > Lepidoptera > Lycaenidae > Eumaeus > Eumaeus atala. The sequence goes on from JAFELO010001455.1 coordinate 49,224, forward strand.
TTGGTAATGTGTGTTGTTATTGTTAATAGTGGAATTTTAATCCCATTTCAAACTGAAGCGTATCGGCTTCCAAGCGGTTTCGCCGGTACCTGCATTAAATGGAAATAAGAAGAAGAATCTCAATTACCTTAGATTATAAAATATAAATATTGTAGTAATTACTATGATTTCGCCAGTAAACTTCGCCTCTAATAAGTAGATTTTTTATCTTTCGATATCAATGGAACTTTTAAATATCTTCTTGATGCTGTTACGATGTGCTCGAAAAATCGACTCGTTCTTAAAGAATGAAAGATTAATAAAAATACAGTGTAGTAATTTGCATTATTTTAATCATGTAATGATGAGGTTAGAAATTTTGAAATTTAGAAAAAACCTAAGTTTCGGGTATTGTCTGGTGTATTTTTTTTTTGGACTAGGTACATTGTTCTTAATATAAAAAATCATGCAACGGAATACACATGTGTAAGTATTCACAACGACAAAAAATATTTTACTTGACTAATTACTACAGAAGATTTTTATATAAGCGAAACATAATTTATTTCCGTTTTAATATTATACGGGAATAGCCCTTATAATGATAATACGTAATAATGGTACATACATTTATAGTCACATACAACAATTTATATACAAAAGACAGTACATTTCTTATATTAATCCATTTATGTAAATAATATGTATGCACTTATACCTTGTCTTGGAGGTCACTTGCACTAAATACCAACTATTACAAGTAGTTACTAGATCAACAACAATATCGATAAGCACATAATATGGTGCACGTTAACACGTAATCGCATTAACTTAAAAGGTGTCAATAATTACATTTGACAGTAGAACATGACGACAGCGACTAGTACTTTAAAATTCCTAATTGAATTTTACTTTGCACGGAACGTCTCATGGCAGCGATTATTACTTTACATTTGACAATAAAACGTTTCATAACAGCGATTAGTATTTTACATTTCAAAGCGGAACGTCTCCTAGCATCGATTAGTACTCTACATTTGACAGTAAAGCGTCTCATGACAGCGATTAGTACTTTACATTTCACAGCGGAACGTCTCATGGTAGCGATTAATACTTTACATTTGACAATAAATCGTTTCATGATAGCAATTAGTACTTTGCATTTCACAGTGAACGTCTCATTTGGATTCAAATGAAAATTTGATATTAATATCTGGCAACATTTGGAGAAGCAAAATAGACTATCCAGTATTTAATTTTCGACAATAACAGATTTAATTCATTCTACTGCACCAACCCGTCTCAAGTTATCACAAAACCTATGAAATAGCAAAAAAGAATTTAAGTGGCCGGGAAATACAGTCTTTTGGTGGCATAAATCGTAATAGGTTACGTACATAATATAGGTACATGGGTACATAATATAGGTATATAGGTATTGGTACTTAAAGTATGATTAAAATGTTACACATATAACTTTGTTGTATACAATATAGTCATTAAGTATTAAAATGTCATACATATAATATGTATAATGTATATCTTAACACCACTATGACAAAAGTTAAATTCATTTGGTTGCACACGGTATTGTACTGCAGACATTTTATATTACGTATTTTATTTTAAATTTACGTTATAACTTACTTGCTATATTCTATTTTATTGTTATATGCCTACATCTAGGTAGTTAAGGTGACAACTTTAGAATAAGAGGATGGCTTAGAAATGAGTTTACAGCATTGATTTTCAACACAATACATCCATTCAAACAGTTATCACAAATCTATCAAACAGCAAAAAGAATTTTATTCCGAGAAAAGCAGTATTGGGCGGTGTCATAAATCGTAATAGCGTTATACGTACTTACACTCTTTGGACTAAATACAAATTTAAATTTGTATGCGTATACATACTTTGCGTATATAATATGTATAAATAATATATTTGTACTGAAAGTATGATTAAAATCCTATATTTTAATCGTCATCATTGCAACATATTCTTGTAAAATAACAGTGTTTACTACAGATCATCTCATCCATCTCATCATTAAGAAGTATGTTTCTTTCAAGAAAATCTAAAGAGTACTTCCCCTTTAAGTACAACAGCACGTTTTTAAGTTAACATTGAGCCTAAAGAGATGTTAACAGAAGCCGTCTTGTCTAGCAACCTTTGTTTATAAAGTATTCGTCTCGTAATTGAAAAAAAGTGTACGTTAACACTGTTTCTGTAACTTGACCGTCTACACGTTAAATATGGTGTCGCTAGAATGAGCAACGGTCTAGGTGAGATTGTCGTCGATACTGAGACTGACCCCCTCCTTTTCTGCAGATGGGAAGGATGCATCCCGATAGTTATTTAAGATTAACGAAAGTAACTACATATTATCTTGACCTGAGGAACGGGGCCCCTCGCGCCTGTCCCCTCTGACGAAGAGAGCAGGCTCACGCGCGACAGGTAAAATTGGTCTTGCATTATCGTGGGGACTGGAAGAGCTCTTTGAATTATCAGGGCTGGGGGATCAGTCCTCCCCCCTTCCACCACGATCAGGTCGTAAGACTCGCGCGCGGTCGTCGGTACGGACTTAACCGGTACGGCGGTGACTTGAGCGATGCGATTCATTAGTTGGACAACGTCCATCGACGTACCCGCTACAGCAAAATAACACCAGTTTCAGATAAAAAAAAAATATTTATTCATGACATTAAGTGATAAAACATTTGAAAATTTACTATCGATTATCGCGAAATAATTTTCACCTTGTACATAAACCGTGCGCAGCATGCCTAGCGTCCGCAGCGTTCAAATACGGGAGTAAGTTTTTCGCGTATGATGGCATTTCGCGCGTAGCGTGTTTATGGGCTGCAGTGGCAACAACCTCATACTTTGTATTGAAAGTCGAAGCTAGACCCACGTACGTAGTCCTTTCGTGCACTACGTTGTGTTTCCTTTGTTCATCGTTGCTAAGTGGAGGTAGACAAAGAGATAACGTAAATTTATGCGAACGTCCATAAAACCGGCAACGCGTTTGTAAGACGCCTAGTCTTGCAGATGTCTATAGGCGGCGGTGTACACTACATTCATGCTCGTTTGTCCCCTATCTCGAAAAAACCATTGAAACTGATTCTATTGTAGTTCGTTAAACTTGTAACTTTACTTCTCCAAAAGTTTTACCTGACAACGGCCACAACTAGAGTATTAAAATAATTAGCATAAATTATATTTACAGCTATAGTTTAGACAAATCATTTGCAAAAAACTGTACAATTGCAAATATTTTTTGTTTTCATAACAACGCGTCTACAACTTTGTAAGTTTCAGGTGCATTTTCAATTTACATATATAAACCACGTGTACAGGTATCGTTAGCGCATGTGTCAGCTACAATACATCTATCTTGAAATCACTATCACTAGCTTATTTTACTTATATTTTTAAAATACAGGGTTATTTTTATACACCAGCAAGCACTTCGGTATCTATTATCATAGAAAACTATTTTTGTTTCAAGACTTTTGATAATTGAATACAATCATTAAAATTTGTAGTAGACGGAAACTTTCGTGTTTGTTCAACAAATTTTTGGTAATTTCGAAACATCTTCAGTCACATATAAAAGACGCGGCCTCCACTCTAGCCGTTTGCTTCAACGGATGTCGGACATACGGCATATCTGGCCAGCTCATAGCCACTCCAGCTTCAGACTTCAGAGCTGTTTCGGGGACTTCGGTGTGGTCCCCGAACTATTCGCATGTGAATGCAGATATCTTAAATTTGGATTTTATTCCTGAGGGTCACACCCAACATAGTTCTTTCCATTATCCGCTGTCTAACGAAATCGTAAAACAAAAGTTATATATGTATATATAGATTTTAGATATCTGTACCTACGAGTTTGCTGGTCTTATATAAATTACTATGCGTATGTGCTATATACATATTAAACATAACATATATTTGACGAGATCTTTATATGAGCATTTTATTGTTATTAAACAACCTATGACTACAATGTGTTTATATGTATAAGTCTTTTCCTTATAAGTTGAAACGCGTGACAAGACTCGTTTTCCGACTCAAGCTTATTGTTTCCATCCAATAATGATAAACTGGTACCAAGAAATAACAATTGATCTATTTGAAAATGACAAAGGTATTATATATAAGGACGAAAATTATGCTGTTGTCATTTTCTATATATTAGTACGTGAAGAAGAAAACAAATTCCATCCCGTTTGAAAGAGTTAATAGAATGAAGATGTGCAGAAAGCTATTATAATAGAAAATGCGTTTTTTCTATACTTAATGTTATAAAGAGGAAACATTTAATTGTCTATTTGCATTGAAGAATCGGTCGGTTCTCCGAAGCTACTGGATCAATTTGAAAAACTCTAGATAGAACTCTACATTATCTGTGATGAGCATTAGCTGTCCCGACAGACGTTATTAATTGATCACATATAGACAGACTTTTTGGGGACTTCGCTTTATAATAGTCATATATTCGTATAGTAGTTAATAAAATCATTAATTGAAATAAAAAAATACCCAAAAAAGAAATACCTTGTGTAATTGTGATTTATCTGTTAAACATCTACAGATTGAGTGTACAATGTACAAAAGCGAAATGTTAAAAGTAGATTTACCGAAATGTTTAAAATGTTGCTTAAACAACTCTGAAGCAATTGTCAATTTATTTCTTTACAAAAAATTAATTTATATAACTTCACATAAGAATTATATGAAGTAGTCGCTAATGACCCTTGTTGTTACAGCGACCTTAAAAAATAAATTAAAAAAAAAACATTGTAATCATTTGCGTTGCCAGGTGGCAAAGCAAATGATCGATATTTTAAAGCAATCAATTAAATTTTCTTATGCGACATTAACATATTTTTTAGCGTGGCAGTTTACGCTTATCATGCTTACAGAGAAAAGATGTAGGGCCATGAGTAATTTTCTTATAACGACTTCTAAAGTATCTTTAACATGAACCGCAGAGACACTTGCAAAAACTTAATAAAATAAATTTGGAGGTTTCGGAAACATAAACGAACATACTTAATGTCATCTATTGTGATATGTATTAAGCTTTCATTTGATGGGAGTGTATCAAAAACTGAATACATACCTCACTTCACTCCCTCCTCTCATTACTAACTCACAGCCATTTTGGCTGCATTTCATATTGGTATAAAATATTTCACAAAGTTTTCGAGTTTCCTATGAAAGCCGTCATAAGGCGGCCAAAATTAATATAGCTGCGGATGGTGTCATGAAAACCTTTTTCAAAATTAATCCAAAGTATCTTAGGGAGCGGAGATTAGCACCGCAACGTCCCTTTGACTTGCGTAGTAGCAGGTCTAATGACGTCATTCACCGCTGTGCTTTGGCTTCATGACGGTACCGGTTTTCTAGGAAATCCAAGCTTACCACTACGAATACGAATCAATCATCCATTCAGCCACAAAGTTCATTCAGCCATATATATCTACTACTGGACGTGACCAAAGTCATCCATCGGATCATAAGATACACGCGACTTTTTTTTTTGTACATTTACATCATTTCTATTATATATTTTTTATATGACAATGCTAGTACTATTGATATTGACAGTATTGAGTTTTTATAGATTAAAGGGAAACAGTATAGGGAGTAGTTTTTTATCAAATGGGCATTGGTAACCTTTGTCAATTTGACGCATGGCCTCGTATATGATTTTTAAGTTTTAAACATCTGCATAAGTACCAGGCCGATGCTTTGTCATCCTTTCCTCCTCCCTACCAATGGGTCAAATGGGCCAATATCGCGTTTCGTATGTTTTGTGGATACACATTGCTGCGGATGGTGATCTGGTTTATGGTTTGTCTCCTATTATTGAAAAAGAGTACGTGTTCATTTCGCACATGGTAGAAGTGAATGTTCAGAACGAGTTAATAGGATGATTACGTATCAGTCTTCTTGTCGCGACATTATTTACTAATCTATATTAATAATATAAAACGGAACAGTTCGTTCGTTTTTTTAAACGCGCTAATCTCAGTAACTACTGGCCCTAATTGAAAAAGTATGTTTGAGTTGAATGTTCCAATTATCGAGCAAGGCTATATACCATGAAGCTACAGCTAATAGGAGCGAAATTGCGCGGGTGAAACCGCAAG
>JAFELO010001455.1:55599-141093 GCA_017140195.1 Eumaeus atala
AAACATGTTTTTTTTTTCTGTGCAACCATTTTGTGTTACGAAGAATACGAGAAATGGACAATAAATGAGTTCCGATTAACCTGCTGATTAAAGTGTACACATATAAGTATATGGAAGCGGAGTGGCGGGACACGACCATTGTTACCTGGTTTCTGGACAGTCTTTCGCTTTAGTACCACAATAGTCATCGTGAATTTTATTTCGAATTTTTATTAATAATACCACCTAGAAAACGGATTCGGTTTACCTGTAAGACTATCTCCCCCCCGTGACTACCTATTTCACCCCATTTTTTTCGGTAATATCTACCTGTTCATGCAGATTTAACTGCAAGATGTCTCGTATATACGATTATACATAGGCATAATGATAACATATATCGAGGCAGGTGATCATTGACTTTTATTTAACACTAGGCAAGTTTGTCACTTGCGTTTCTGCTGATTTTAGTCCGCGCCGTCGAAATAATGGCTACTCGTGGTAAATGGAGTAGATCAAAAGTTCGACGGGACCCCCTATCCGCTACCCGGGGACGCGCCCGATGGGAGACCAGCAAACTCCACACGGGACGTCGACAGATCACTTAGCAAATACGAAAGACACATCAAATGCTTAATGAGCGATTATAGTGTAGTGAACTCTAGCATGACTGTACATGTCAAACACGACCTTAATGAACATGCCAAGCACGCTTTTCGCGGATAGCAGGTAAAAGGAAAAAAGCGCTCACTACGGTGACTTCAACAGTATCCTTGCTCTATCATTTCTCTGACTCTCGTTCTCAATTTTTATCATTTACCTGGAATTCACTTATCTTGCTGTGCTTGTACGGCGCGGGGTTGGTGCAGGTCTCGGACATCAGTACGTAAGAGTCGTTCATACAGACTGAAGCACCAATGTGTCAACACACTGACAATGCATTTACTATTAATATTATTTCAATCGTTGCTGTTTCTAAAATACCCAACATGCAGATGATGCCCTGCAATGCATATCTAACCCGCTATTACTCGACAGTGAACTCGTGTTATAAAAAACGGACCAAGTGCGAGTCGGACTCACACACGTTGGATTCCGTACGTGTTTTGCCGTTTTTTTTTTATAGAAAATGGACCAGTAAGAAAACGGCGGATTACACATTTGTTGTATGGGGGAATTATTAATCTGATCTATTCTTTCGTGTTTGTTCTTAAAGCGGCAACAAAAACGCTTCATCTGTGAAAATTTTCACTGTCTAGCTATTCGGTTACATGAGGTACAGACAGAAGGACAGCGGAGTGTTAGCTTAAGGTAAGAGTTAAAGAAAAAGTATAGAAAAGAGAGTAAAGTATAAAAACGGTCCGTATAACTTTGCTCTCCGTCTGTCTGTCACCAGACTGTATCTCACAATCCGTGATAGCTAGCCAGATTCAGTTGTTGAAATTTTCACAGGCGATTTATTTCTGTTGTCGCAGAACACTAAAAAATAAAATAAATATTTTTCTATGCAATAAAAAACGTTAAAAACCACGCTTATTGTAAGGGGGCATAAATGTCTTTTGTCATTTTTTTTTTACAGGCAATGTACGAAACCCTTAGTGAGCAAGTCCGACTTGCACTTGGCCGATTTTACGATATCATTGTATTCGTTCCGATAATACATATGTACAACAGTCGTACATTTGAGGGTTAGATATGCATTACAAGCCACTCTGGATGTCAAGTATTTTAAAAGTAATTATTGAAATTATAATAATAAAAAATATGTTATAAATGTGCAATACACGCCTGTTCTTATGCGCGTCTATGACGCATTGATGTCCGAGTTTTGCGCCCTCCTCGCGCTGGAAAAGCCAAACTCGAGATACTTTACGTATAGAGGTGGAGAACTATAGAGGAAAGAGAGACAGTTCCAAGAAAAGGTAAAGGTATTGCCGATGTCGCCAGAGTCAGGCGTCGTTTTAGTTATAACAGCTCTCCACAAAATGCCCCCTTAGCATCTCCCTTAAAATAGTGTTCGTCAATCATTATATCAGCCTCAAATTTCAACAACAACTATAAGACAACACACCCCGAGATTTAAGCAAAAATTTCCCTCTGCTGATTTGCTATGTGAACTCACGTAAGCCCAGTGAGGCGAGACGTAACATACTACAACATAGTTCACTGAGCAGACATTGGGTGTATCACTCGTTGCACCCGTCTGCTGCGTGAACCGTCGACAGAAACAAACAATTTTTATTGAAACGAGTCACACCGAACAACGGTCATTCCAATCCTCACTTAATCACATGTGCCTTACCGCTATATTTACTTTCTACTTTACGAAACTTTCAAAAATACGTTCTTGTATGATAGTGAGATCGGACTGACACCGCTTAGCTCGAGCGACGTACGATTTTTAGGTTCTCAACAACAACTCAAGTTTCTCATGTTTACTTTTTATTGTTTGATTCCGCATCCGTTACAATGGGCTGAAAGTATTTTTAATGCCGCGCTGGCATAACAAAGTTTGTCATGTTTGTTTCTTCTTTGTATTGTCCTTTACGAGACCTACGATGTTCGACGCCTTCTACGTCGCCCCGGTCAAGTTAGGGGTGGAAGTATTCTTAAGCCGCTTCCACACAGCAATCAAAGTTTCAGACGTTGACTTTTTAAAATGGGCTGTGTAGATGAAGAGCAATAGGTTGTATGTTTTCTTATGCCGCGCTCGCACAGCAACTCACGTTTCCCATGTTTACGTTTTCTTTTATGATTCTGCATGCTGAAAGTATTCTTATGCCGTGATCGTACATCGACTCAAGTTTTTCACCTTTACTTTTTATTCCTTGATTCCGTATGCGTTACAACGGGCTGAAAGTATTTTTATGCCGCGCTCGTACAACAATTCAAGTTTCTCACTTTTCCTTCTGATCCTTTGACTTTGTAGGTCCGCCACAATAAGCAGTGTAATTAGCTCATGTCTTATATTGGTTTACTCATTTGTGAAACAAATAGTTGTTTTGTTGGGACACCCAGTATATATAGATACACGTGTCCCAAAAGTCAACGTCCAACCGAAAACCTGAGATAGACTAGGCGTTGTTAGTTCTTGTAAAAAATTTAAAAAAAATATTTCAAGACAGACGGCTAAAATTGAGTGGCGAAGCCATTTTCAGGTTGTCATGGTTGGGCACAAACGGATAATTTCTACGATTCCAAGGAAGTTGTGTGAAAATTATGAATTTTAATTTGTGGGAGCATTACCTAAGAATACTCCACATAAAAAAATAAGAAAGGAGTTGATTTGTAGCCACAGCAGTCGTAAATTCATCACAGGCGTCAATTTTTAGAAATTGCTGTCATTTTGAAACAACATGAGGAAGATTTTTTTTTTATTTTTATAAGAACCAACATGACTTAGCCTAGCTCAGGTTTTCGGTTCGACGTTGACTTTTGGGACATAGCCTCAAATAACGTGAACACACTTATGTTTTAATTAGTAGTGATTTGCTCAGATTTTATTGCACAAAATTATGTACATAATAAAACCCTACGATTGATCCACTGACCCCATTATGGATAAAACCCCGTCGTGGCGACCTTGGGCAAGGTCTAGTGAGAATCTTAGCATCTCCCTCCTCTTATAAGAAGATGGGACTGTAGCGTGGTTTTTATATATTCTCTTTCTACAATAAAACTACTTTTACGGATTTTATCGCGGTTCATTAAATTATTTATGTAGCCCGACGTTTCAGAAGCTTTACAGCAACCGTGGTCACGGGTGGACTGAGATGACATATGTCCGGATGTACCAATTTTTTAAAAGTAGTAAAGTAAAACTAAAATTATAATTCTTCGGGTACTTTTTTTTAAATCCGTATAAGTAGTTTTATTGTAATTACTAACATTCGCGTAAACTTAAAACATCAATATTCCCTCTCTCTCTCGTTCTCTCTTCTGAGTACTGTGACCAGATTATCCAGAATCCAGGCAAACGATCATATGGTCGTAGTGTAATGGTATATAGCCTATATCTTTCCTCATGGACGTAGCTATTAGTTACAAAAACTATACACTTATAATAAATTGAAATAACACAGACAAAGTCATCAGCATTCCTAAGGCCATTCCTTAGACCAGACACTATAGCTAACAATTTAGTCTTTTAAAAAACCGATTTAGTATTCACTTATAACTAATTTGATGTTCGTAAACCTATAATCATATTATTATGGTTAACAGATAAATGTAATTTTGGGCCACTTTCACAGATCATTAAAATGTTAAACAGCTATTCCATACTCTTAACTACCATACTAATTACACCTGTGAACCTGTGAAACTGAAATTTGTAATTTATTTGACACATAAGTTTCTAATAGGCATATTGGCTCTTTAATAATCGGAACCTGCGCGATATAAAGGACCGGTCCTTTATATGTTATAAGAATAAAACTAGCTTTGTGAGAAAGTATAAATATCACATTTTCACTCCAAGCCTCTTCGCTCAGTACAAATTTTCCTGTAGAGCTTTGCTTCTTTCCGGATTTTAAGAATCTAGAGATAAGAACGATATCTTAAGCCAAGCGGGGAACATTTCAACTATATATAATAATCTAGAGATACGAACACATTGTTCGTATCTCTAATAAGCTCTAATAAACTATAACAACCTTAAGCGGAATAATGTAAACCACCCAATTCCAAAATGATTATTCTAGACTCAGTCTTTTTTGACTAGAACTGTAATATATTCCTAGGTGATAAAATAGGCATTGTAAAATATGAATACACTGTACACAATAATGTTTACATTAAATGTAAATAAAAAATAACTATAAGGTATCTTTGGTGAATTACTTTACGTACTATTGTAACTTTGTACATTATAAACTTTACAAAAGTTACAAAAAACAAAACAGTTCGGCAATACGTATATAAACTTGTTTCCTATATAATCAACAAAAAAAATGTTGATGGTATAAAAAATCTTATATACATAACTACGTGAATGAGCACGACCAAAACGAATAAAAGCGATATGTAACAATTCAACACGTACCTACAATAAAACACCTATTGGATAATTAGTCTCATTAGGACCTTGCCTATATATTATTAAACTAATTGAGCTTCTAAAGCAGACACAACACGGCACATTAATTATATACAATTGGGTTATTGAAGTGCTTTTGTGGTAAATCTAAAGATGTAATTATTTTGTTTTATAACATAAGTATTTTCAGATTTTTAAATTGGCCAAAAAATAACCAAAAAATTATGCAAATAACGTTTTTACCGAAGTTCAGTTCCGCAGAATTGATTAAAAATCATTTCTTAATTCTTTTTTTGCATTTACAATCACAATTATTTTTACCAAACTATATAAAATCACATAAGAATATTAATAATATACACTTATTAATAATATACACTCTATTTACTTCTTCAATAACCCAATTATATATTTAACTACAACTATGATATATTTAGATATGCCATACTCGTAATATTGTCATGGTATTATATAAATGCTATGATCAAGTGTAAAGGCGATCTTAGCATATATATTTAAATTTACATATGTAAATTACTGTCAGACAAAAGTGGCCTAAACTTGTGGATGAAATATGATTATCAATTTCAATTCGTCACAATTAAAATTCGTCTATGTATCATCATATTTCGTAACGTAACAATAGGCCGAAAATGTATTGAATGCATCATATTATCATACATAAGGCCACTCCATTAATAAGTTGTAAAATCCAGGTGAGTTATGTAGTTATATAGCTACTACACAATAGGAACAATATATAACACGTATATAATTATATCATAAAAGGTAACGAATTATTGTCCTTTCTCTAGTTTCTAGAGTTATATTAACCCTCAAAACCGTGTCGTCCAGATATGAGTTCGTGTTTGGGGTCGGGCGTGTGTGGTGGGGTTAAACACTCGCATCTCGAGGGCCTCTGCATTGAGGGACACTGCAGTGGACGGCATCGTCTGATTGTTCTGCTGTCGACTGTTGTCGAATATCCATCTAGTAATGTAGTGTTCCTCCCTGCGCCGTCGGAAATTCGGACGCGTCATTGCGTTGACTTCCATACCGTTGCTGGCGTAAAATGCGGTTGTACCTAGAAGGAATGGTGAATATACGTTTTTATAGAAAACTAGGCGACCACTACGTTGGGCCTCAAAAGTGTAAGTTATAGAATTATAATAATATATTTACAGTGTAGCCTTCGGTTAGTAAAACAATTTTCATGATCGTATCTCTGTTTTCGAAAATTTTTCTCCCGAAGAACAAAAAGTAAAAAACTTATTAATAATTTTCATTTCGGCCCCATAAACATTACTCATTATATGTGGTAATGAGTAATGTTCTCCTCCCCTCCATTGGGCCACGGTATACTCGCAGACAGCACGACATATTTTTGACTTGTTTCTCTTCCCTGACTTAAATTCTCAACTATACCTCTCTATACCGTATGTGTGTACGACACATCCCTCTTGGCTCGCATACTAAATGAATAAAAGAATGTTTTTACATGCGAATGCCTAACGACATACATACTGACATAAAATATACTGACTTGATACACTGCCGGCTCGCTCCTGCTGCAACATTGCGGCATGCCGTACGGCGACTCCTCGACGAGCTCTTCCGCGCACCCAGGGCATAAGGTTGTATAGCGCTTGCCTGAAGTTCTGCCCACTCAGGCAGTACAGAAGGAAGTTGATACCGAAATTCGAATGAAATAGCATGATTGATAACTGTTGAAGCGCGAGCCACCTGCCGCCGGAGTCTTCTGGATTCTGCTAACAAAGAAAAATACAATTTACAATTCGTTCACTAAATACTGTTTTCTTTTTTCGTAATTAATGTTTTTTTATAGCCTTTGTGGCTACAACAAAGAGCAAATGGTATGCCAGAAGAGAAGGGCTCGCAAGACTCATTTTGCTGCAATAATCTAGGCTACTATGCAACAAGTGAAGGTCGGTTGGATGGTGTGTATGGTAATAGAGATTGTGTAGGTAAATAAATTTCCTTGTGATACCAGGATCGACTACCGACGCCCATGAACATCCACATTAGTACTATGCCGATGCGTTCCCATCCTCCCAACAGATATAGGTACAGATAGTTCAGGTAATTCTTTCAAAAGATTATACCAAAGTATTTGAAAACATTATAATTCTAATGTATAATAAAAAATAAATTATTCTACTTATTTTAAATATAAGAAAATATTTGTGACTTCGATTTCGAGCTGCGTGATGAATTCATACGTTAAAGTGATAACTTAATTTTATTGAATATAACGAATGCGGAATTGTACATGTCATATGGATCTGCAGTAGCGTTATTGCTATTCGTATATTGCCGTGTATTCGTCGGATAACAGTATTTATTGTCATCATCAGGTATGATATTTTTGACCACGTTCACAGATTGTGTTGAATATGCGACATTCAGTGGAAATTTTTATACGCCTAAATATCATTATTAAAGCACAAGATTCTATGTACTGAAAAGAGAAAAGAGAATCGTTTACATAATATGACAGGTGGGACAGCTTCAACACTCATAGACGTAAGGCATTGTAGTCGACATAGTGAAAAAAATGTATGTCATGTAGCTTCGTAGACAACATAAAGGGACTAAAATCGCATGAAAATGACTCAACGGTCAGCGCAAGAACATCTTCCCTGATGTATACAAAAACGTAATAATGTGTCTTATAAGCACATAAAAAATTGTTAGTAACAGTTCAAAAAACATAACGTGAAAAAAGTTCAGCTAACTAATATGCGGTCGCATCGCATGTCGAGCTCGCATATGGGCGTTGCCTAGGCGTAATCCCGACCGCAGGGCGGATCACACCCACACCTCCATTAACCCACAGTGCGCATGCATGCACTAGTACTGAAAATCACGCATGCGCATTGCTGACCATCGCCCACCGTTCTGCACCCTCTCCCGCGCTTTAGCTCTGCCCAATATAGGTTTGATGAAACTTTACAAACTGCACATGATCTGTTTAATTCTCAATATTAGTGTTTGTATTCTGAGACACTAGACATTGCTGTAGCGGTTTGACGAATCATAAGAGAACACAGTGAGCGTTTGAGCGAGACACTTAGTAACGGAAGAGTTTTATATAAATTTGTAGATAGGGATATAGATAATAAATTAAAGATACAATAATTATGTTTTACTCAGTCAATGTTGAATTAAAGAAATGTTCTTAAATTCAAAAATTTTTCGTCATTTATATTTTCATTATTTAATTTTTTAATTAAATCCTTCCATGATGATAAAAAGAACCGCCACGAACCCTTCAGATATGCAGTTTGTTTTTGACCAAAATGTAGTATGTAGTAGCCATCTTACTTAACGTCAGAAATATTCATTTTACAAAAATAATGTAGAGGAATCAAATAACCATAGTAAAATAAGTTCACATTATAGATAGCGTCAGCGTTTAACTCATCTTTTAAACATAGCTAGTGCACAGTTTGCTTGGAAAGATGCTTTAACTATCCTCAAGCCGTTTCGCCGTATCAAGCATGAAATTGTTACTTACATATGAATAGTATTACCACATTGTCTATATTACAAGCAACTTTTTTTTTTATGAAAATTTTCAGCTTGCAAGTATTATTATTACCTTTTTTCATGTAAATACTAGGAGTTTAGTTATATTTCAACACTCTACGCAAGCAAAGTGGGGGGCGAAAGATAGTTTCATATCAAATTTAGCAATAGTTCAAACAATTTCATTTTTAATTAGAAAACCATACAGCATGTGTGTACATCGTGCAATTATATCAACGCAATAGTTTTACAGGGTAGCACAACCAACAGGAACAAAGTTACACAGCACATTACACGGGTAAATAAATTTGTAAAGACAAATACGGTAAAACATTTAAAATAGGAGCAGGATATATTGTCATGCATAGTGGATGACATAAAACCTCCTATGCAACGGAATTAGGCCGGCACGACCGGGGTACCTCTCGCTCACTTGATACCGGCGTCAAATGATATCTCAGGGTCGCGTTTCGTGCGGTTTGTGAGTACTTGGTGACCCATTGGGGGCGGGCAAAGGAGGGCAACGCAACCAACCGCATAGTAACTGTGTTGATTTTCATGAGCGTCGGTGGTCGTAAAAAGGCTCCGATTTCTCGTTTGCTCCCTCCGAGCGAATAAAAGGTGACAAAATGAATACAAAGAATAGCCGAAAAAAGCGCACAGCTCAATATATATAATAGACTTACCATGTCGAAAGCGTATGCCAATATTCGCATCGTATAGGCCGGCAGATTCAGTATAACAAACACTGAAGAAACAATGAGTAACATCCTGGTTATCTTATACTGAAATCGTGGACAGCCGCTCATTCTTGTCGGTTTCGTCCGCAGAGGCATCACCGGCCGCTCAGCTTTCACCAACTGCTGGCGCGCTCGCTCCAACTTGCACACGCCAACGATTATCGAAGTGTTCATTACGATTATGATAGCCAATGGAATCGTGAACGACAACACTGTATCAGATATGTTAAACTTCGCTGCGGTTGCCAAGTAGTCTCTGTCAATATCACATGCGCCGCCCATAGTACTAGAAAACTGCAGAATTGGCGCGTTAGCCAACAGTGCACATATCACAATGCCCGCTATAATGAGCCTCGCTCTAGTCACGGTACACATTGCGTTTCGTCTTAAGGGGTACAACACGGCCACAAAACGTTCAACCGTAAAGGCCACGACGAGCCAAGCGCTAATGCAACAGGCGACGTAACAAATGTACAGCACAAGTTGGCAAATACCGCGATGGTGGAAAAGTCCAGTAACCGCCATGTCATCCAGCCAGGGAACGAGGAGTTGGAGAAGGAAGAGAGTATCTGACAACGCGAGGGCAGTCAGATATTGACTAGTTGACTGCAGCCTCAGTTTGCTCACGTAAAAAACGAACATAGACACAAAGTTTCCGATAGTTCCGAAAAAGATTAGCAGGGGTGTGTAACAAATATGAATCGATCTAGCCGTCTGTAAAGACCACAAGTCGAATATATTTTGATTTGTTAAATTGTTAGTGGTTTGTATGGCGGTTAAGTTCGTATCGTCGAGTGGCGGCAAGAAGTCCATGGCGCGGCGAGGCGCGAGCGAGCGCCGCGCCAAATAGTCGCTAACTGGCGGTCGGGCACGCCTGCCCGAGTACTTATAGGGATCGGGCCGTGGGAGTCTTCATCTCCCTACTCCCACGCTGCACCAGACCATTTTATTATGACCCTAGCACACATAGGAATGCTTTTCACAGACTGAATAAAACACAAACATAGCGGATATAAAGTATTGATAAAATGTATTTTAATGTAATTAAATTATGTATTCCATTGAGAATATCACAATATCAATTTATAAGGATTAAAATATATCTCTATGCACTCATGTGTACAGTGTTTGTAATATTTTATTTTTATTACAAATGCGATTTTTTTTTTATTCTTATTCTTTCACGCGAACTATTTTGGATGATAATTTACACACATGTTGTACATAAAAATTACTTTTTTATGTTTATCACAAAAACGAATATGTTCTCTTGGGAATTTTAAGCTGGTAAAAAAGTGGGGCATATTTAGTAGATTTTGAATAATTATTTTTATTATATCTATACGTATAAATACTTGTGCTTTACAGCACCGTCGTTGCCGCTGTATCTGGCCATTGCCGAAGAAGAGCGTCTTTAATCTTGCGGACATTTTTGTCTGCCTTGTCTGGAGCTAATTACAGTAAAAAAACTGCCGGTCTTTGGATATAAATCTATTATAAAGGCGCCGTCGTATAACATTCCATTTTTCTACATTTTGGTACTTGTTGCTAGCGCGGCTGATATTTTACAAACGTGTAAAATGGATATATAATATGGGTAAGACTTTACGCACGATTTTAAGGAGTAAACTTCAGTTTATAAGGTTCTGTACCCAAAGGTTGAAAGGGGGTCCCTACTACTTAAACAAAGCTCTCTGTCTTGTAGACCCTTTGACTGCCATTAGGCTGTATCTCATAGACCGTGGTAGCTAGGCTGTTGAAATTTTCACAAATTAATGAAGAGGTTTTTTACGATCGACAGTGTTATAAGAGTAGTAGTAGTTTATTTGCTAAGAATACGCATGTGTTGTGCATGTAATTACACTAATTACAACACTTGGTAGTGGAATTTTTTAATTAAAGTGTAATTGTGTGTTTGTGTGTGCTTTATGCTGTATTTTTTTATAGTACAAACAACAGTAACAATAGGACAAACGAGCAACCGGGCTAATTGTGCCCACGAGTTGCCCTCCTTCTTACCTCCCCCCCCCCCAAGGGGCTACCGGCTACTTACAAAACGCACGAAACGCGACATCGTAGGTGTGACTTTACGGCGGTATCAAATGACCGAGAGGTATCATTCTTGCATGGCACTACCTCCTCCTCCTCCTCTTACTATGGACGGGGTAAACAGTTGCGGTATTGACATGCTGCATTGCAGCTGAAGTTACCATGCACGACCGGGAAGGTATCTCTCGCTCACATGATACGGTCTTCAAAGTAACGAGTACATTTTCGGGTTTCATACGGTATGTAATTATCCCGTGGACCATTGCGGGATTGCATAAAGGAGCACGCGTATGTCTGACGGCGTCGGTGGTCCCTGCCAAATGCGTGAGCTCTCTCGTTTGTCCCCCTGCGCTATAAAACAAAATGTACCAAGCTCGTATATGTGAGTAACACAGTTCTGTGAATACAAGATACATTAGCATCCGAAATCATTCGTTATTGTACGAACGATATGTGTGTGCCATGATTACGCACACATCTAACACATCCAGGTTATGCTGGTCTTTATTGTTCCCTCACATTTATTTATTTTCACCAACAGTTGACCTCCCCGTCAATGTCAGCACGCGTGTGCTCCTGTCCGATATATGCTACATTCCTATATTGTATTTTTAGTGCACCTCACATTAATGGTTTTTTTTTTCTATTCACTCCTATTTGTAATCTGAAGGGTTTTTTATCAGTATTGCGGAGCATTGAATATACTTCTGATCTGTTTCACATTTGCTTAATAAATGCGACTTGCAAAGACTTGGTTACCTTGTTTTATCGATGCTATTATTAATTATACAACAAGCTATATCTTGTTCGTCACGTGGCGTTCCCTCGACGCTAAGAATCGTAATATTGATTGCGATAGGAATTTCTATAGTTAATAGGGCATATGTCCAATCACGGCAACAACTAGGGGCGCCCATAAACATCCGCATTACGTTTATGGAGGCTTTCTCCTCTTCAGTGGGCCATCGGAAACCGACGAACTGCACGAAAGTGCATAGCTTTCACTTTGTTACACTATCACAAGAGCGAGTAGTGTCCATTTAACCAAATATTTGCTATTTTCTTCCTTTGATTCATTAGCAATTCTAAGACAATGTTATTCTTTCCAACTTGTGTATAAATGAAAGTAAAGAGTTCGCAGTGTCGTTAAATTACAAAGTAAATATACAATCGATTTTAATATGTTTTCAACTTTATCTTACTGATTGATTAATAAATACAACCTCAGTGGAACGTTCTGCTAGTCGCTTTTTCATCAGTACGGCCGGAGCAGCCTGGGTTTCGCAGAGGATTTAGCACCATGGACCACATTTTCACCATAAGGCAAGTCGTGCAAAAGACATGAGTACAATCAGCCGCTGTGTCCTGCCTTTATGGACTATGAGAAAGCTTTTGACTTTGTCGAAACCTGGGCTGTTCTGGAAGCTTTACAGCGATGTCAATTCGATTGGTGATACGTCGAAGTACTGAGATCATTGTATGATGCTGCTATTGTGTCCGTTCTGATTCGGGGAGGTCAAACAAGGCCAGTCCAACTGCATCGAGGAGTGCGGCAGGGGGATGTTATTTCCCCGAAACTTCACTAGCACTTTGGGGGACGTCTTCAAGACTTTAAAAGGGCAGAATGCGGCATAGATATTAACGCCGAGTACTTCCCACATCTTCATTTCGCCCACTATATCGTTGTATTGGCCGAATCGTTGGAGAGCTTGCAGGAAATGTTGCACAGCCTAAATGAATCCTCCCGACGTATTGGCCTTAGTATCAACTTGGACAAGGCAAAGGTCATGTTCAACGAACACGTTCTCCCTAGGCCGGTCAACGTCGATGGTGCGTCAACGTCTATTGAACGTGCTATGTTGGGTGTCTCTGTCGCCGACAGAATTCGTAACGAAGTCATAAGACAGAGAACTTAAGTATATCTCGCGACGAATAGGCTCGCTGAAGTGGCAACAGGCTGGTCACACGCTCAGAAGAACAGATGGTAGATGGGAAAATAAGGTTCTGGAGTGGAGGCCGCGTTTACGAAAACGAAATTTTGGTCGACCGTTCACCAGGTCAAGACGATCTCCGTGCAGTAGCCGGCCGGCACTCGGTATGGATGCGAGTAGATGGAAATCGGTCGTCTTGGCGTTCATTCAGAGGGGCCCATGTCCAGCAGTGGACCGATAAGGGCTGATAATGATGATGATAATGAATATTTATGGTAGGGGCGACCAACTTGTTGACAGCTAAGGGCGACTTTATAGTGACGACCCCCTATATTTACCCCCCCATTCATGTTACCTTCGTGAAATGTTTAGTAAAGCAGTCAATTTGTCATATATGAACTTGCCTTACCGCCATCGACTCGACCAGAGGCGGAATTTGATCGGTCGATAGCGATCGACCCGTTGGTCAACGCTGTTATATAGATTAATTTAATTATCCACCTCGCTCTAGTCTTGTGGTGTATCTATACGTATCTGTGTGTCGATATTTCGTAGCCTCGTAGACCTACGGCTACGAGTCAACGAACGTACGAAGCTAATTGATGTGTATAATACAAAGGCATTGTTTTTATTGCTGTCTAAGATATATAGACTATAATTATATCCAGGTATAGACCAAATATCTGTCTAAATGCCTTTGTTCCGCCTCGATCAGTTATTACAAGAGTATGCGTCTACACTGAATCCCTTCCAGCGAACATTGCCACTTTCGAAACTTGATATCCCTAATTTTGTAAATAACTTGCTGCTTGTAGTCGGCATTGCCCTGAGGGCTTCGTGTCTTCAGCAGTGTAGACAGCGCATTGTCTGTATATGGAATTTGTTGTAATTGTACCGTGTAATGACAGAACTGTAGACAAACTTCATAACCGCTACCTTTTTCTTCATCGTTTTCAGTAAAATTATAATGTAATATTTATAATACGTTATGATTTCGCTGAAATATGTTAATTCCGTCTCGGTATTCATCGTTGTTCATCGTAATAGTGTTTTCGTTAACTCCAGTCCAGTCTGTGTTAAATATGTGTCTTTGGTCCATTTTTTTTTTATTGGTGTGGTTTCGTATTTTTATTTTCTTTTTTCTCGCTAGGAAATGCATTTAGGCATGCCCCCGAGTCGGGGAAATCGTGGGGGTATGTGGGACTCGAGAGCCGGAAAAGCGGATCACTTTGACCACTGAACCCCAACGATTTTCCTATTCGTACATCAGGGGCGGAGCCACGCGATAGCGGCGACATACGACCGCGACTCCACCAGTGGGAGTCCTTGGGACTCATCGTAATTTACTCCCAAAAATACGTTAAGGTATGCTCGAACACAGCACACGGACAACGACGACCGTCTGGCTCAGTTGGTGCCGTGGCGGCTAGCAGACGCTAGAGGTCCCGGATTCGAATCCTGCCTGGGTCATGGATGTTCATATATGTATTTATGTAATAAAAATCTTAAATATATATTTTTTCTTAAATTTATAACTATATTAAATATATTTCCGTTGTCTAGTGCATGTAACACACTCTTGTGTCGGTCATACGGTACTTAGTACAGGACTAGGCTAACGTTATGTAAAAAAAAACTTGAGCAGGCGACCCGAGGCTTCACCTTGTGACTTATCCTAGGGCAACGCCTTCGCCATGGCCTTCTTGAGAACTGATTTTCTGCTTTTCTCAGCCGCTCCACCTCTCGCTTACCCCTCATAGTGTTTTTCGCGAAGCGATCCGCTACGTTCCTAGCTTCTTCACTTCTTAGCTCACCTTTTTTCTCAAAATAGCTTATAACCACGGCAACCGTATAGCGTGGTCACCGTGGCGGGTGTAATGGTCAATGGCTTTTACGCGGTCGCCTTAACTTAAATAATAAGATAAAATATCTCACTTGGGGATTTTCGAACTAGTCCCTATAAATACATACTTACAAAAATCGGCAACATTTTAATGCTAGCTGTACATCACGGTTTCATCCATGGCCAAATTTAAAGTAAGTCCTGGCTTGCTTGATGGGTAAATAATGCACAGCCGAAAATACCGGACCGATCAAACTGAGATTTAGTACAAGATAGATTCTAAGATCTAGGCGGATGCTCACAAAGGAAAGAATCAAAACTTACACAGGTGAAACTGTAGGCTAGAGTTAGTATTCCATATTTATAGGAGTAATGATTTCAATAAAAAAATCAGTAAAATAGATATATCGTTGAAAGTTCCAACACAGAAAAAATGACACAGTGAGCAGGAACGCAAACGGAGTAGGAACGGAAGAGGGCTTGTATGCAAATCGTTCCTGTGATTCGTACGCCTTCCATACTTACAGGTCTGTGACTTGTTGCACCGCCATTGTACAACCGTTGCACGGCGGGGCTAATGTCTGTCGCGCGTACCTCGCCTACACATGTCAATTTATTTTACATTCATCTCTCTACTCAACAATGGCATGTCCAATTCTCCTTCTACGGCATAAAGTCCAATGTTGTTTTTGACGTTCGTAGTAAATTAGTTTCAACCACTTTTAGCAATTTGAAAAGTCTTACATCTTTATGAAACTGTTTAAAAATGTTAGAAGCTATATACCTAAGGAAGATAATACGTAAAAAGTATATAACAATAAAATAACATAACAACAACCCTTGCAGTGGAATATATATAAAGAAAAATTCGAGTTTTCTATGAAGAACCGAAAACTTAATTTTACAGATGTTTTCGGTTATAAAACAGCTCTTGAATACCTGTAAAGATATGTACAGGTATTAGTTAGGTTTAGAAGCCATTTATGGCGCGCTCAACTATAAGTTTTATAAAAATCTACAAAGTTCCACCAGGCATATGATTGAAATAAAAGATTCTGTCGGTCCATGTAGTTTGAAAGTTTCCGATAGCTTATTACAGGAGTTATAAGTTAGCATGCCTCTCGTATGGAAAACTGACTCATTCACTCACTCACGTACGCGAACTAATTCACCTACCATCGTAACCAATACGAGGACATTAGAAGCTCCATAATAAGCCAGGCGACGTCGATACCGTCGTTATTATATCGTTCGTTCGTTATCGTTTATTCATATTGTGTAAAAGACCTGATGTGCAAATTTTATAGTAACACTTGATACACACATGTTGCTTTAACAAAGTCCCGAGTATTTGCCTAGTATAGGACCCTTGGGGCTTCATGTCGCTCTCGTCCTTATCATAAAGATGCGCCCTTAGTTACATATAAGCAAGCTCTATATAATAATGCTGCCGCATTCACAATGCAATGAATTTACAATTATTACTGCTAACTAATTACAATTGAAAGCGCTCCCGTTTGTATAGTGGTGCTATGAAAAAACCCGGTGATAATAGTGTACGTGGAAGAATTAGTCTTAGCTTAGTTATTTTACAAAGTATTGCCCATGGCCTATTTTTTGTTTTGTAATTTAAAGTATGGTATAGGAATATGTCAAGGGAATATTTTAACATTAACCAGTCTTTTTCTAGACTTGGTGTCCAACGAACTATGAGGGAAACGTCATTTATAAAGAGATAATTATTAATGTAACAGATTAAGACCAATTATTATCATTTAAATCAATAGGTTTTGCGTGTGCACGTACATAAACAGACGGATGTAAAAATGCCAAAAAATACCGAATTTAATAACAACCGCACTAAATACTTAGACATAACAATATCAATTACTTTTTCTTATACAAGATATACGATTTCATAATGAACTATCACTGTAAAACATCCGTGATTGAACAAAAACGTATTGTGTATAATTGTGTATAATTTTAAGTCGTATTTACAATGCAGATACTGTTTAAGAGATATTGCAGAATTTAAACATATTTCCTTGAAGTGTCACCCCTACGCGAATGTGTTTAAGTTGTTTTTACAAAGTGCATTAACAGTCTTATAAGGACGTTTTTGAGACGCTCACTGTATATCTTGGTATTTTTTTTCTATGTATAAAAATATAGACCATGTTTTACTTCACACCGTCAAGTTCATCCTTGTAATCTTTTTTACAGTAATATATAATATTAGGTGAATAAATGTTACTTTCTGTTTGTTCTAGGTTCGGACAAAGGGCGTGGCACTTTGGATGTGTTGCTGTGTACCACGTATTGCCGCTCCCAACTATACCTCTCGCAACAGCTGTCACAACTGCACCCCGAGCTCACTATGCCCATGTTCTCAGGTAACATATCTATTTGCTCAATGTTTTGGGTGTGTCAGGTCAAGGTAGTTGATGACAGCTACGAGGCGCGGGCGTCTCTCGTTTCAACTGGTATTGTACAACACTACACTAATTAAATGCATAAGTTGCATGGTACTCACATTATTTCCATTTGATCTCAACGGTGGACAATATAAAATTGTACCTATTTTGGCGTGGTCGACGAAAAATAGCCACGTATAACACGTAGCGGTTGAATGTGCAGGTTGTTTCAACGGGAGATCGAATTTAGCATATATCCTAAATTCAAGGGTTTCCGTGAAGCTAAACGTCTGCCGTCCTATTGAAGTGACAATCCGGCTAATCGTTGGCCCGCGTCAAAATAAAACGTCTTGTAAAATGGCTAGTTGTAATGTAATACGGCGATTTAGATAATCCGGCTGCGCCAGATACATAAGATATTGTATTTTAAATACTGATGCTTATGGGCTTTGGTGGTCATCAAAACTTGACGCGACTGCTGGTTGATGAGGTCTGATGATGATGATGTAGGCACAAGTGTGATTGCTTCTACGTATTTTTATGTGTTTTGTTTTATACTATAAAGGGCAAACAATCAGTCTGAACCTACCCACGACCATAGACATTTGCACCACTTAACCAACCCAAACTTAATTAACGCATGAAACGCGAGACCAGTTGATCGTGCCTGCCAAATTCAAGTGCATTGCAGCACAACTCTTGCAATGAGTATGTGACCAGTGCACTGCAATTATGAGAAATAAATTTGACGAACCCAACTTTGGCAGGCTATAAAGTTTGTATCAATACAAAGTTTTATGTTGACTGTGAAAAGTTCACCTTTGACGGGTCCCTGATACAATTTTATTCTCTTTTGCGCGGGCAAGACTGCTCCCTTTTTTAGGAGCGACGATTCCTTCGATGAGAGTTTTTCAGAGCTTTATTTCTTTACTTTGTGCACTAGGAGAGACTGATTATTTGGTATTACACCTCATGCTCTTTATTGAATTTGGAAAAACGAAACTTGCATTTTTTTATGTTGCAATGAACTATTTTGTCCGTGCGTTCATTTTCCGTCTTTCTCCTTCCTTAGTCCTGAGGAGCGATCGACAATTCGTAATACGCACCTTACGACGTGTTGGTTATACCTGTGAGCGAGCGGTTTGCGGTCGTGTTAGTGTGATTTTTTTCCGCTCATACATAGGAGGGTAGTCGACAAGAGCGTAGCGTAGTAGAGCTTATTATTTCAGATGTTGACGTCACACCCCCGATGCTCACAATTAACTTGCAAATTCTTCGAACAATAATCACTGTCTACTTTACATTTTTATGCGCTATATTTGCGTAATTCCCGCATGGGGTCACGCTGCAAACTAGACTTAGTAAAAGAATAACATGACTAACCTACCTATTAATGTTAACGTACAATTTACTAGCATTCCAGGCGGAATGTTCTCTAGTGATGATTTTTTAGATACTAGGGACGAAGCGTGAATATTATAGTGCTCGGGTATGTGAACAGGTTCTAGCACCACGGAGAGAACCCAAGCCCAACTTTAAGGGTTCTATTTTATGTTATTTCTCTCTGCCTAGCCCGGGAACTGGCGTGATGATGTGTTGGTGTTGTTGTATTTTGTAAAACCGTGTCTTAGTTTATGCCTAATCGTGTCCTAATAAGACTATCCTGTGCAAAATTTGTGACAAGCGAATAATGAATTCGAACGAGATCAATATATAAACTACCCAGTAGGGGTCCAATTTTGCAAAATCGGACCCCTACTGGGTAGTAGGGGTCCAATTTTGCAAAATCCCGTCTTAGTAAGCGCCTACGTACTAAGCATTTGTAGTTTCTGAGACTTCGTTATGAGTAAATGAGTAATCTAGATCATTCGCATTTTGGGAATCCGTAACAAAATGGCAGAAACGAGACCCTTATAGTTTCCTCAAGCCCATCTGTATGTCTCAGACGTTATACGTTTACTGCACATGTTTAGTATGAACGAGAGTGTTGGGGTGTCCTCTAATAAGACTTCCTAAATGGTGCGGAGGTTTCTAAGATTTTTGTCGATTGCACTTCTTAACTTGTTAACTATTTTTCTATATTGTGAATTGAATGTACGTTACAGTGTACATTAATTATCTTCTATCTTTCGGTAAAATCCTTTAAAATCAATTCAGCCCTTTAAAAAATGTTTTTTAATATACTAAAAAATGCGCTAAAAACCCACTGAGGGACAGGCACTTCAATTTAACTTATATGTATTGATTTATAACGACTCCACACACGAAGGGAACACATCTTTGTGAAAATATAAAAGCAAGTTTATTGCTTCAATTTTTTTATGTTTAGCTAAATACAGAGACTCGTTTATTAGGTGTCGGGATGTAGATAATTCAATACCAAATGTTGCAGTCATATTTATGTTGTTAAATCAATGTGTTGAATAATCGAGCCCGTGATGAAAAGAAGCGATGTTATTAGTTACATTATCTCCGCGATAAGCAACTTTCAAGTAACTACTTTTACTACCAAAATTCATAGAATTCATAGACAAACAAACATCCCCAGGGTTCGAACCATTGCATCGATCGGTGGTGCTGTAATGAGTTTTACATGGGCGTCTAACATAAATTATTTCTAGTTAATTTTTACTAATATTTTCTTTTTTTTTTTTAATATAAATATACATTGTAATCTAGATATTCTATGCCCATTTTCAACCAAATCTGTCTATACCAAAACTACATTTGACGCGATAGAAACATACACACAAATATTCATATTTATATTATTAAACAATTGGATATACGACCGATATGGAGGTTAACATAATTTTCGGACCTAAACTCATGCTGTGGATGCGAAGAGATGCATCCCTATTGGGATGTATGATATTTTATAATAACTGATTTAATTGTTATTATCATGATTTACATAACAATGTTGTATTTTCATTGAAATAAATTTGTAAATTGTATACCCAGAGATCACGGCGAGATTCCAGACGGCGCGCATCGAAGTACGACAGCTTCTGCTGCAGTACTTGCTCCCATGGCTGGTGAACATTGAGCTGGTAGATCCCAATGTTCCCCCTGCAAATCCCCTATCTTACATACAGGTACGATTTTATACACTTGCCATTGTCCAGAGCTAAGCTGTGACGGATGTAGTCCATACACCTAGATACTGAAAGGTTTAACGCGTGTATTGTGTTATTGTCCGGTGACGGTAAGAATGTAAAGGGTGCACTGATAACATCACATGAATTTTGAATAATTACACAGTTTTAAATAATTCTGCATTATATGTGACAGTGATATGTTCTGAAACCTTCTCCGAAACATATGATAGGGGGTAAACGAGATGTCGGAGGCTATGTAAATGTCTACAGTATCTGTACTCCATCTTAATAAATTAACGACACGCATCAGTACAGTTATCATTTTCTCACCACCGGGGAGGTACATCTTTCTCACAAAATACCGGCCGTGCCGATAGCTATGATGTACGTGGTGTGAGAGTCCGCATTGGGGGGATGAGGAGAGCGAGGCATCGGCGCTGTGCGGATGTAGACGAGTCCGACTGCACGTTTGCCCCTCTGTATTATAAAAATATGACAATGGTCTATATAAGTATATATATATAATTTATACCTCACAATGTCAAAATAACGGATTTAAATAAAATATACTTCTTTGTGCCTAATAATTTAAGCCTACGTATTAATAGAGTCCATTTCACAGTACTACACATCGGAAGCCGGGCACACGGGCAGGCGCGAGGGTCTGGGCTCCGTCGAAGCAACTGAGATGGTCCTCAACAACCTCTTCTACATAACAGTCAAGGTAAGACTATTTGGGAGTCATTTTGGGAGTGTTGACAGAACAGTAGTGCGTGATGTCTTTTTTTACAGCGGTAGTAAATATATAAACTGTAAATGAACCCGGTGAATGGACCAACATACTCTCACAGAGTAGTAGTCTATTTAATGTGCAGGGCAGTAATATCGGAACTTTTCTGATAGCCGATAAGGTTTCTGAGTGTCGCACTTTGAAAGATAGTGGACGGCCCACCATCCATCGTACGGGCACGAAGATAATCATGTCACATGGATATCCTATCCAGGGTACTGAGCTCTCTTGGCGTTCATTGAAAGAGTTCTAAGTGTAACTGTAATAGGAACGGAGGGTTAACGCTTGAGAGACAATAGTTTATTTAATTTTTTTAGTGCCCAAAACAGTTTACATAGTCAAGTTTGTACTTTTGTGTTGTATTTATTCATCATTGTATTCATCGCTATCATGAGCTGGTGTACGCCTGGTGCAGGACGTGGGCGTGCCTCTAAACGCGCTCACAGGTCGCGAGCGAATTTCATCCGGCGGTCGGCTTTTTATATAAGATCAAATGTTCCTTGTTGAAAATCTGGTCGTTACCAACCATACGTTTCGTTCTCAGAATGTTTTAAGTACATTCTGAGAACACGTTTTGATTTATATGAATCAGCATATCGATTACATATTTTTGCAGGCTTTACTTGTCTAACATGCCATACAAAGTTGAATGAATATGCGTCCCACCCGTGAACATGGTTGCTCTAAAACTTCTGAAACGTCGTGAAATAAAAATAATTAAATAAACAGCGATGGAATCCGTGACAGCAGTTTTATTGTAATGACTAACATTCGCATAAACTTTAGACATCAATATATTCATATTGAGTCGTCTTTCTCGCTCAGGCGAGCTCCATTCGCTGCTGGTCGCCGGTAGTAACAGCCTTTAATCCTACTAAAATTTATATCGATATTTCATTTATCCGGGGCATCATTAAAATAGGCGTCGATGATTTATGTTTTACCTTGTCTTGAACACCGTTCATTCTTATCGAGCAGATGATAAGCTATTTTTTTTAGTATAGCGGGGCAAAAGAGAAGCTAGTTGTAAAAACTATCGGCTCCCAGGAGCTTCTGCATAATTATTATGCAGACATGTTGCACTCCTCCAGTCCTCTTCTACTTCAGTCACTTTGAGGCGGCAATATTTTAGGGAACTGGCATGAAGGTGTGTAAGTATGGAGGTATTACGAATATGTGGCAAATATCTTAGATTTGATTGACTTGTCGAGTTATCATTAGCAAGCCGTGTTGTCTTCACATCGTTTCAACTACAATAAAAGCAACAAATCTTGACCCTGTCTCAGACCTTGAAAATTGCTTCGTATAGCCCACTCAGGCTATACCTAACATTATAACAAGTTTGTCTGTAAGTTCTCAAGATTCGTTACTCAGAGATTTGAAGGCGTGCAACGCCTGCCAATCTGATCTATTGCTCTTAACATTTTCATTAGTAGACTTTATTTGTATTGCGGCAAACGAGCAGACGAATTTTATTGATGACTACCGACTCCAATAGACATCCAAATTATTATTATACACATGTGTTGTTCTCTCTCCCGCCTCCTTACAATGGACTCGCGGAAACATGCAAATATCATGAAACAGGACATAGCTGTGTGCGACAGGTACCTCCACTGTCGTGCCCGCCATGTTCGCCAGGACCAAAGCCATCATCAGGAACCAAAATCTCTGATATTTGCGGTATCGATTATAAATGATGCGCAGCACAAACTAGCTAAGCTCAAATAGTAGTTGAATTTTCAACAATTTTCCACTTCTCTACGCGATTTCATTCGATCTAAGTCTGTCTATTAACAGGAACTTCGCTTAAAAAAAAACAAGAACGAAAGCAAATAAAGTTGTTCTCAAGTTGTGGTTAGACCAAGTGAAGTAGAGATTCATATCTATTTAGATAAGTTTCTACATCTATATATACATATATATAACTATTGACTGCCGAAACTACTGTGCCTTACTTACACTTGAAATTTACACATTCCAATATTTAAAAAATGCAACCCGCTTTTTGTGGTGAGCTTGTTCGAAGATTAAAATGTTAACGATTTAAATTAACAAGCAATCGTGTAGTAAATTATTCGTAAATTATGCAAATTATATGTTTCTCATACTTAAAATAATAAAATTGCACAATAACGTATCAATTTTTTTAAAGCAAATGAGTGCAAACCTATTCTATTATATTCACAGTGACTCGCACGCGCGTGTCCGCGCCAATACAAACCTTATTACAGACTGACCTCCGGCCATCACAGCAGAGGCTTAGTACGGTGTAAAGACCACAGACTTAACACAAATAACTGTAATACTATTTGGAAAACTGACCACCGGCCATCACAGCAGAGGCTTAGTACGGTGTAAAGACCACAGACTTAACACAAATAACTGTAATACTATTTGGAAAACTGACCTCCGGCCCTCACAGCAGAGGCTTAGTACGGTGTAAAGACCACAGACTTAACACAAATAACTGTAATACTATTTGGAAAACTGACCTCCGGCCCTCATAGCAGAGGCTTAGTACGGTGTAAAGACCACAGACTTAACACAAATAACTGTAATACTATTTGGAAAACTGACCTCCGGCCCTCACAGCAGAGGCTTAGTACGGTGTAAAGACCACAGACTTAACACAAATAACTGTAATACTATTTGGAAAATAAGGATTCTTTTACGCAAGGCAGGTATGTAAGGATCGTGAAATATGGCACTCCACTCCCACTGCCCACCCCACTCCACTCCCACTGTCTTGGGCTAGCCTGTAAAAGGAATTTGAGTCGAAATTTCGGCTTTATAGGTTTTGGTTAAAAGTAATTATGCGAAGTCTTTATGTGATAGTTTAGAAGTTAAATGTCGACTAGCTAAATACCTGTCGTACTTTAGTCTTCTTGATTTAATAATGAGTCCCTTTTGACGTCAGTTTTTACGGCTGCAGTTAACGGGTAAGATAATTAATTAATTAGTCACCATAAATATTCATGTAGTGCAGTCAGAAATCAATTAGCGTGATGATTCGCTGCAATGATAGGATTTTACGCCTTGCATCCTATCCATTGTGTGTTAAGCCATTTGACTCGCGTGCGCGTGCTGCCCTCCCGATAGTGGGCTTACAGTGGTACTTACAACCTATTTCGAATAGAGGCTTAACTTCATTTTGCCTCCGAGTATCAAGTGTACCTACGCACGAGTTTTTTTTATATAATTCTGGTGTTGCTGTGGAAACGATCTACTAGGGCCTCATGGCGGAGTGATTGATATAATGACTAAGCTGTCTTCGAATGGTTATTGTGTGGAAGAGGGATACATGTCCTCTGGTTTGTATATATGCATATGCAGGTATATGTGCGTCGATTTACAATCAAAGAATATAGTCCAACTGCACGTATGAGTGCACCCTGTACATCTCCCGCGATTTGCGCATTATGTCCAGATATGAGTGGGAGCATGGGTGGGGGTGGTTGAGCGCTTGTATGCCTGCTTTGATGCCAGAAATAAAAATATCCAATAGAATTTAAAGTTTCTTTATTACATAGGTACGATCGGTCGATAGTAAATTAATATTAACTAAATTTGACGTTGGTCACTCGGCTGTGCGCATCCGTACGCGAATAAATATGGGATATTCTGAGAGTTGCTCTATGTTTTTTGCATTTTGTCTGTCATGTGTATGGAATGACAATGTTGAATGATACACATGTGTAAGCACTTTCAACACGCTAACGTTAAGTTGGCCTGTGTCTATGTACTGCTGTATATTCCAATATAGCAAACTTAATATCACAAACACGTTCTCTTATGATACACTGAGCTGGTTCAATGAAAAAGTTAAATTATGTTATACGACATTGTAATCTTTTTTTATATTATCTATAAGAGAGCACTCGAGTAATCGGAGCCTTTTGGTGTCTACCGGCGCCAATAAATATCCTCACCATTATTATGCAGATGTGTTTGCGTCGTGCGATGCAACAGGCCGCTCCCAAACGCGACATAGCTGAGTCATTACGTCGATATCATAAGAGCCAGAGTTATCTTCCCAGTTGTGCCGGCCCAATTTCGCTCGGCGATGTTGCATTTGGTGCGGTTTGTGAGTATCCGGTGGCCAATTGGGAAGAGGAGGATAATAGGCTGTTGCCATTCGTTCATCGGCATAATATATATGCGTCAGATGTCCATGGGCGTTGGTAGTCGTCACAAGATAGGATTGTGCGTTTGCCACTCTATACTATAAAAATAAAGAACGTGGATAATAGATGTTTAATAGATAAATATTTGAGTATTAGGGTATAAGTAATAAAATCAATTTTAAACAGAACAATTCAATCAACTTGAAATATTATGAGGATCCTTATAATAATATAAGGAGGATCATTATAATGCGGAGAAGTATATTTTAGAAGTTTAATTAGAAGCGGTGTTGATTATTATGAGGCTCTGTTGCCACCCAGCTGAACCTCCATTAACCAACACAAACACGGGCGATTATCAACTACCTAACTAAATACTGCGAGACTTTTTTCCAAAATTAATTACAATGTTTTTTCCGTAAGTCTCTTTTATTATATGATATTCTCATAATTATACATGATTTCCCGAGAATTATGGAATTATTATCATTTAAACATTTCTTAAGTCTAACTCTTTCAAAAGTTTTAATCTTTATTATCATGTGGCTTTTGCTTTAAAACTAACTGCTAACACTTATGTAGATTTTGAAAAATCATATAATCGACATATCTTCACGCCACTTTCCTAATGAGATAAGCCAGTGAGCTGAGCTCTGAAACCTTTAATTTATTACTACAAAACCTAGGATAACATGTTTTAGTATTATGATGGACAATATTCTCCTCTATCCCTCACTCACTTTTGGTGTACAACTCACGTGATAGTGTGTATTTAACACGAGCGCAGACTATTCAATAATCCAACGCAAAAACCCACTTATAGTTCACAAACAAGAGGAGAAAGAGCTCTTTAGGTTCCATGAAAGTGGCTCGGGTCTCGTATTTTTTCGTTTTATCCGAGAAGCGAGCAGTGTAATAATCTAGACGCGAAACCAAAGGGCTCCTGACGCGGCAGCGGCAGTCTCTCGGCACAAATTAAAAACTATGTCCTTAATCCGACAAAGATGACCACATAAATAATTTCATTCGACAGGCGAGGGCTGAAATTGTAAATCACATTATGATAAAATTTCCTTAGTAACACAATGTTGATGTTCTATAATAAAAATTAAATAATTAAATTCGCATAACTCTCCACGGAATTTATAAATTAAATTAAGTTTACATTATTACATTTCACCTATATACTTAAATAAAATATAAATTAGGTCTAACCAAGTAATTGAATTAGTAACTTTGCCAATGTTAATAAAAACAATAGTGATGTAAAATGGAAAGAACCGTCATAAAGCCTACACGTAGACGTAAGAAATTATGAACTATAAGAAGAACGTTGTAATGCCATTGATGCATTGCGACCTAAGTTTAGGGACTTAACCAAGTAGTTGGTTTTACCGATACTACACAATAAAGAGTGATAATGGCTGGTCGATTTGATCATACTAATTATTAATAAATTATAAACGCGAAAGTTCGGAAGTACCATCCATACTGTTTATTAGTCTTTTACGTAAAGACTGCTGGATGGGTTTTAATGAATCTTTACAATATCATAGCTTATATATTAGAATGACACATAGGTTACATTTTATAAAGATATCGTGTGTGTGAATGTCTGTTACCACCAGGTCATTATTTGTATAGTTGTTATACGACTGTACTCCTGTCCTGACCTCGTATAAGTCATTTTATAAAGATATCGTGTGTGTGAATGTCTGTTACCACCAGGTCATTATTTGTATAGTTGTTATACGACTGTACTCCTGTCCTGACCTCGTATAAGTCATTTTTTTACACTAAGCCAGAATTTTGTAATTGGTTAAATAATGAACGCTATCATATATGCTCGCAATTATTCAGCTGAGCAAAGAAGCGTTACACAAACAGTGGTAATCAATGGACTTGAGACACATTAAAAATGGTACCCCATGATTTATAATTATTTAGTTACGATTAATGCAGTAAATACTTATTGTGTCATGCAGCTCATTTCGTAATGAACAGAGACATGACACGCCCAATAATGCTTCGCTCCGTAACTCATTTTATCGAGATGCCACAACAATAGTGATGAAGAATGCTGGTGATCACAACTGCCACTATTGTCATTACATTCACATACTAACGGTCTGCACGTACACACACAAAAATTAGTTCATCGATGGGGTAACCGAATTATATGTTCGCAATGTTGTGTTGACCGAACACGTCAAAAGGCACCCCGCCTTTCGTGGATAAAGCAAGGATTGATTTTATCGCATGACATATCACGCCCTTATTACATTCCTGCTTATGAAAAAATCGTCTATTTGAACACATTAAAAAATATGAATTTAACTGGGATGCAATGCAATTGGGGTGGTATTTTCACCAGATTTCAGTGCTTAATTGCAATTATGATAAGCGCGGCGTATGTTTTCGACAGTCCTTAATAAGGTCATAATAATCGTTGCAAAATATAAATACACATTAATTTTTGTTATTTAACATTATTTAATGTGAAGATAACCGATTACAATTAATTGCCGATGATGTCACGTGAAATATTGGCTGGCTGAAGCATTAGTGGGCTCACTCTAAGGAGAAAGACGGTATATTGGCCAGAAGTGTATGTGGTTCGCCAACGACCAGGTGTGAAGGGCATCTCGAGGATGAGAACGGGTACTAGCAAATTGTCCTGCCGTTCATTGACAGACTGTAGAAGATAGGATTAAGCATCATCGTGTCAACCGTCGGCAGCGTCTTCCACTGACTACTACACAAAGGTCTTCCTTTTCTTTCATCTTTAAGCTCAATATATACTAATGTTATAAATGAGGAAAGATTTGTATTTTTAAATTGCGGGGGAGCAACCGAATATAAAAGGGTTTCTCATAAAATCAATACAAGAGACGGAGTCGAACGCGTGGAATGACGAAATAGACACCAGTATAAAGCCGTCGATTTTTTTGTAATAATATTGTACCGCTTTTCCGCTGGTAGTGCAACGACGGTGCAGTGACGGCACAATAACATGATTGCATTGCTACTCATACGTATGATTAATAAATCGCTCCTACCCGCACCCTCTGAGTAGCCCACACGTGCAATTTTAGACGTACTCTTACGCATATCGCAATATTAATGTACCTAACTCACTGTGAGAGGTACAATGAGGTCACAAAGTGTGGATCTGTCATTATTTCTTTGTCCACGTTTGTACATGGACATGTTGGATTTTACTGCCCTTATGACGAGTTGGAGAGGATTTGCCGTGCTGTGTTGCAACCGAATTGGCTTGGCACGACCGGGGTGGTACCTCTTGGTTACGTGATACCGCACTAAAGTAACAACTAGGATGTTGCATTCCATGTGGCTTGTGACTACCCGGTGGCTAATTGGAGAGGAGCGGGCAAGGAGGGCAACGCTTGCGTGAAAACCGTTCAGGTTTCGCACGTTCTTAGTCCTCATATTTTTTGTAATACTACTTCTACGGGTCTTATTTTTTTTTTTTGTAGTATTACTTGATGACTACCGACGCCCATGGACATCCACATAATGTTATACAGACGTAGCGCCCCCTACTCTCCAATGATCACTCACTCACAAATCGCACAAAACACGACAACATAGCCGTGACTACATGCCAGTTTTCTCAGAGGTAAATGCAAAAAATTCTGCAGATTGCGATCTAGGTAACGATACCACTACATTTATTTATCATAATCGCAAAGAAAGTAATATTTAGTCCTTACTAATCTCATACCAAATAGGAATCCCACGTCCGCCGAAACACGTACATAAATGATATGTTTTTTCTCACGTGAAAACGAGATTTAATAAACTATTACATATATATACGGGGTTCCATTAAAATAATCTTCGCCGTTCTATAGTGTATTTCCTTTTACGTGTTGCGTAACAATGAAATTTTAATGATTCCCCCCCAAGCTGCTATCGCGTTACGAAACAAACCAATATTTTAGAGTGTACACACAGTTTATAATTATTTTCATTGTAATGGACGTACGGCCTGTGTTATTTCGATAGGGCCTAAATAAAGGCTAGGGGCATTGAAACATTCAATTAATACTTTCAAAGGGATGTCCGAACCAGAAATATATTGGGCGGCGTGGGTATTTTTCGTCAACGCTCTGTTTTGGTATTTATGGGGTGGCTTACTGTTAGGAGTTGTTGCTAAACTGAGCTTGATTGACGTCGCGAGCTCTTTGTTACGCCGAGCTACATATTTCATAATACGGACCGTTTATTGAGTTCACTTCGGTTTCATTTCTGCTAACTTGTTACATTAAACATGTCGCAGTATAATTATTTAATCCACGATTTAACAGATCTATTCTTTCAAAATAAATGACACATGCTTAGGCACAACTTTTTCTATAACGACCACTTCCCTCTCTCCTATCTCCTACTCTCTACTAAGGGTGCGCCCATGGCATACTTTTCTTTACACAACAAACTTTTAGTTTTAAAATTATATTTCAACCGAACATAACTTCTATACACACACAAGTTAACAGTGTAAAGTAAAAAGTTCACCCAAGTAAAGTACTACCGCACACAAAAACGTACGTTAATATGTATTGGGACTATTTGTCCCTTATTGCATGTTCTATGTATTTTACTACTTATTTGGTTACATGAATTAAGTTCAAAGTTGTAACCATGGAGATGCCAATGTTATCTGTGTACCTGCATAAATAAAAATTAAACTCCTCGTGCTCACGCCCATAACGTCAAAATTACTACATCGAATGGTATAATAATTTTATTTTTGCGTACGTTGTAGTAGGGCCAATGTTTGTATAAATGAATATGTTTGAAAACTGGTACGAGAAATCATTTAAATAAAAAAAAATCGAGAAACCTCAATTTACATACTTACCTTTTCGATTTAAATCGCTGATATGTGACATTACCCGTTACCATGACGACCAACTCTGCAGTTAGGACAGGAAAACGCATTACGGCACGCCTAAGTAGTGTCCATCTAGGTACAGTAGCCTAGTTGATTACCTACCTCTTGTTTGGAGTTGCAGCTGCTTGAGGGCGTCAGTAATCTCTTTATTTCGGTGCTCTTTTTGCTTTTAAATATAAGTTTATTTATAAGCGCCATACGCCCCGCCAGTTGCCACAACCCAATTATATTTACACAATACATCGTAATAAAAACAATAGTGATGTCTACAGAACATAGTAGGCAAATGAAAAGACAAAATAGACAAGTATAGAGGCAGCGAGCTCTATTATCAGTCGTATGTTTGAATGCCCCTAGGACAATAGGGATTTAGAAATATGAGGTGTGGAAGACGAAATAATTCATCTTGAACAAATTGTCATCTAGTATTGCATACTCGTATGCACCCTAAATATAGTTCCTCTTGTGTACATGGTGTCGATGATTAGTCTCCAAACAAGCCACAGGCAGAGATTTTTTAATAGTAGACCTTATACAAACAATTATTTTATATGACAGTTTATCTGTCACTTGGTGCCCTAGTAGCCTGTGAGTAAGGTCGTGCGCAATTCGGGTGATATGTAATATATACATATTACAAAACAAAGTCCAAAAAATGATTGTATGTATGCGATTGATTTTATCAAAATCTACAGAACAGATTCAAATTGTTTTCGTCCATGGATAGACTGAAGAATGTTTTAGTGTATAATTTTTTAAGATAATAATCCGATCCCTTTTATTCACGATAGCGAAGCTAGTAATAGCATAAATGAGGTTTTGAAAACAAATTTGCCTGGCGACACAAACCCTTTTACAAGCGCAGACACTGTGTTATTAAATGTTTGCGAACCTCTACACGGGCTATTTGTGAATGTGAAGCATAACGTGAGTGCATTTTAATCCTTTTGGATTCATTTTTAGTGTTCCGTAAATAAAAATATAAAACGGAAACCTTATCACACCCAGGATCACCTTGTTGCCTTTCTGTCTTTACGTTTGTTAAGAAATCTGAGTCTGTCTCCATTTACGTATAATCCAAGTATTTAAATAGTTATAAGGGGGAACCCCCTTGGGAGAGAGGGGTTCAAAATCCTGAAATATGTGGGACGCAATTCATGGATGGCCGCTAACCTAGAAACAGAAAAACATTTGGCAAAAAGTAAGATAACACGAGGCAAGATAAGAGAATCTTGGTGATTGTTAGTTGTAGCACAGAAACATTGACATGCTCGTACAGTTGATACAGAACCCTTGGTGCGTGGATGAACGTTTTCTTGTCTTATTATTTTTTTCCATTACCACGTTTATCCCCTTCTTTCCATGTTTTGTATTTTGCAGACAGATGGTCTGGAAAATACAAAACAATGTGATGTTGAATAATGTGTGAACTTCGGAACTCTAGAGACAAATTGAAGACTTTTTTTAATTAGAAAAATATAGTTCAAGAGGTAGTTTTGGGGCTGGCACCTCTCACTCACATAATACCCTCGTAAAGATTGAAGTGATGACTATGCATCCCCATTACCCATAGAGTGATTTCACCAACACCACTACACCCAATAAATATTGGAGGGCAACGCATCTGCATTAAGTCTGGCCATGCGGGTCACTGACTGCTTGGTTGGTCCTGTGATTATTACAGTAATGATTACCCCACTGCAAACATAGGTATCAAATAAATTATGAATTTTGAATTCACATTCAAGATCCGAATATAATAAACTGCCAATTTGTATGTTACCTTTACTTTTTTAGCTGGCGGTTCGAGCGGTGGCTATCCACTAGGCGTGTGATTATAATATAAATAACTTCAATAAAATAGGAGTCAAATTTATATTGCTTTTAAATGGCTGCATAGGTTTTCATGTAATGATTGTCATCATAGCTAAGAACAATACAGCTTTCCCGCATAGGATGAGATGCACTTCAATAGTAGTTTAACAATAGCCAATTTAAACTATTTCACCATCTATACTGAGGGAACCTCTTCTTTGGTGAACGGTGAAACTCACAGTGGGTGTGCTTTCTATAAAAGTTATCGAGGTGATTATAATTTTTTTGCAGTTTTCGGACAAGCATCCTAAAGAAATAGAAGAACTGTGGTCAGAATTGTGCCGGTGCTGGCCGAACAACTTGAAGGTGATCATCCGCTATCTGGTCATCGTCTCGGGAATGGCGACAAATGAACTGCTTCCCTGTGTAAGTAGTAACAGTAGTATTGATGACTCACATGACCGAAACTGTGTAAGTAGTAACAGTAGTATTGATGACTCACATGACCGAAACTGTGTAAGTAGTAACAGTAGTATTGAAGACTCACATGACCGAAACTGTGTAAGTAGTAACAGTAGTATTGATGACTCACATGACCGAAACTGTGTAAGTAGTAACAGTAGTATTGATGACTCACATGACCGAAACGTGGCCTCTTTATTTAGGACTGACTCAGCGGGCTATTGAACGTGCTATGTCGGGTGATTCTTTATCCGATAGAGATTTCTGATAGGTATAGACAGTATACACTCCCATGCTTAGTGGTCAATAGCGGGGTGGAAACGTGCTAATCATTGTAGATGTATTTTGGAGATAATTAGTGATGGACACGACTCTCTGGCGCTGGCCAGCTCGAAGAAACATTGTATAGTCTGAAGATAGTTTATTAAATAAACTATCTCCAGCCTTTCTTTCAACCAACCGTAATTCATTATAAATAGTGTTTTGTTGCCAATACAAACATTTTTTTCTAGTAAACTAAGTATCGTTAACCGTATAACTGAAATGCAATATGATTTGCTTCATTTTCTTTTTGGTAATTTAACTTCACTTAAAAATATAATTCGTTTCTAGTAAATATTGTGATTTTTCATAATTAGCCGGCTGAAATCACCCTACGATTCCGATCACTTCCTTCTGGAAAAAATAGTTTAGGAATTCATATTTAAATTTATCAACAACCAGGCGTTCAACGTTCTAAGAGATGTTCTTAAGGCACGTTGATCACTTTTTGGGTGAATAAAAATCACGCCTCATTGTCACGACACGCTGTTTTCCTCGGAGTCTGTGAAAAGTGTATATTAACATCTGGAAGGTAGGTAATTTTATGAACCGCTACAATGTGAAGGAATATGATTTTGAAAAATACTAAGCACTTCATACATGTAACTGAAGGATGAAAAATGAAGTCAGTGATTTTACAAGAGCATGCTGTTACTTTATAGATAACATCAGTTTGATGTATTAGAGACTATATGGAATCTGTACTGAATATTCGGAACAAATAACACTACGGTTATTTATCACTAATTAATTGTACTGAATGTAGACGGGATCGATTTCAAAACAATTCGATTCGCTCTCGAGTATTTTGTGCATGGCGAAAAATTATACACCACCGTCAATTTTTGTACATTGTTTGCAAATAGAATAGGTTTGTTTATTTGTTACTGGCAAGACACGATGAAAACAAGTATTTCACACGTTACACACACAAATATTTTTAATTGGCGAAGAAAACTGAAAAGTCTTGGTCAAGACAAATTAACCGAGGCCAAACACGCTCGACGAGTCCTACCAGGCGATGGCTTCCTTCTGTGAGACCGTCATGTCCCAGAAGGAAGCTGACGTGCGGGTGAGAGAGGGGGCTGCCGGCGCGGCCTTCCCCCGCCGACGACGGATGGGGGTACGAAGGAGGCGCTATCTGCAGCGCCTTCAGTAGTGCCCCTGTGATCCGTGTCGGGCCAGGATGGGAACCCGGTCCATTTCATAAAGACACACGTCGTGGGGACTGTCATAGCGTAGCTGGACAGTCTCCGTGGAGGTGAAGTCTGGCCTTTTCGCCGAGGCCAGCCTGTTGCTGGAGGGGTTGAGATCCGGGACCCTCCACTAATAGCGGCTGAAGGCGGGAGCAGGGGTTTAGTTGGTATTGTTACCCAATGGCCGAGTCCGACATAGGTCTGGGGGTCTACCCGGGCTCCCAGGTATCATGCGTAAATGCATTCCTTCGTCACCAAAAAAAAGGCCAAACACGCTAGGTGTGTCTTTCCATTGTCACCTTCCATATCTATCGCTAAACCTCAGGTGTTATCAAGGACAAAAGTACTTGTCAAACAACCCAAATACGAGGTTGCAATATTCCGGAGGTCCTATAACTATCTCTAATCCTCGCCAGACTGGAAAATGGGTCAGATTCAGCTTGCAAGATTCTATTAGATGTCATTCAATGACCCGTTGTTTGGTATTTTGCAAGCGTTTGCTTGTAAACTACATAGACAATGTGAACCATATGCACGTATAGACAATATAACAGAAAAACATAATACCGAGGACCTGCGATATGTCACCTGCGTAATTTTGCAAAAGAAACGAGACCGTCAACGGGGTGTCGGCCAGCGCTGCTACGAGTCGTCGTAGTAGTGCTGCGTAGCCGTTGCGTAGGCTATGAGCTACATGTTACCTAAGTGCTACGTATAGCATACTTATAATAATTATTACACACACTCCTAATATTAGGTCCTTATAAATGAAATTGCCGTTTTCCGTACTGACCACTTAAATCACGAATTTCTCCTCTTTGGTAAGGAATCATTGCCAGACTCAGATCAGAGAAGGGATCTATGAACCACCTATGAGATGGTAAAAGCATATCAATCTAAAAATATCAAAATTTTGTCTCAGGAATGCTACCTTTCAATTCTAGTTTTCAAAATGCCTAACAAGTGGGTGGTACACGCGAGTCATGAATTTTTATTCTCAAGATAAGATTGCGTCTTGCCATAAGTTGTTTAACATCGTCGGTGACCAATGTTTCGCATCATCGACTTATCGGACAAAAGTCCTTAAGGGCAGGCTATAACTGCCGATATGTAGCATCAAACAAGTACCATCATATATCGTTCAAATGAAACAAATGTGAAAATACAATACCTATGACAGCCTGGCTTACAATCATATGTGTGTCCATGTCTGCACGCAGAAGGCACCGCGAGGGAGCTCAAGCCAGTGTACTTTTCCACAATGCTATATTTATATTAATATACTTGGCATGTTCATATCAATGCAAACTTGAGTCTTGACTTGATCATTGATTTTGAAAATATTTTATGTGTACTATTGTAGCCGGTATGGATCTGTTGTGAATAACAGTTTCAATTGGTCGGT
This sequence comes from Eumaeus atala, assembly GCA_017140195.1. Classification (NCBI taxonomy): domain Eukaryota; kingdom Metazoa; phylum Arthropoda; class Insecta; order Lepidoptera; family Lycaenidae; genus Eumaeus; species Eumaeus atala. The sequence continues at coordinate 91,281 of JAFELO010001455.1, forward strand.
GTTTTACTTAACAGTATTTTTACCCGACAGACGTTATATGCAGTAAATTGACGAAAAATATTTTCATTTACTTTTAAAGGAAATAACCGAGAAGTAGATAAACGATTCGCAATGGATAAGTGGAAGCTGAGATATAATGTCTCCACGCGGCCATGACGCCTATATATCTAGCGCAGTAAGATGTAGCAACTTATAGAATGTATTAAAAATATCCCCGATATTAAGGGAAACATGAGACATCTATATTACGCAAACGACGTTACCTTCGCTACATAGAAGCCATAGTATTGTTAATTCGGAACAACTGCATTATATACGATCTGCACTTAGGCCTAATGCAAAACGATGTAGCGATAGTAATAGCTACGTAAAACTGTTTGCACGATAGACTCGGACCGAATCGAAAGCGGCTTACACAGTAACGCCCCTCCCTCGCTTTAAACCACTCTGATATACAATGTAAGGTCCGATGAAAACGTTTGCAGCTGTAACAACGATCATCCTCGTAAAATATCTGAGTGCATTTCTCTAGCAATCCATAATCGTCATCAGCCTCCATAGTCCACTGCTGACAATCTTTTTAAATGGACACCAAAACCACTCCGCCGCTCATGTCTGGCTAATGTGCGGATAATGTCTTTGTAATTGTTCGCTGCTCGATAAATAATATTTAACTGACCAAAACTTTCTATCTAGTCTAAGTCGATGGCTGACCAAAATTTCGGGGGAGCATACTACTAACCTGCTGGTCGCTACCACCGACTTGAACTGATTGAATGTTGCTAAGACTAAAGGAGAGGGTTCCTGAAAATCTTTATAAGTAACATTTCAGCCACTTGAACGGTGAATGATAATGCCGTCCAATTCCGCTGCAATCCCACATGGCGGAATTTCTGAACAAACAAAAGCTACATTTTATTGTCCACAGGCTAAGCGCGTAGTGCTGTACTTGGCTCGGTCTCGGCCCGAAAGGCTTCTAGACGAGATGATGACGGAACTCCAGACCGTGGAGACCCTCAACTGCCTCATCGAGAGGACGGAGACTCCGCCCTTCTACCGCCTCACCTCCATGAGGAAGGCCACCTCTGGACACAGCGACGGCCCTGGCACTGGCTCACAGGTATTATTATTTTTTATTTTGAGAGGAGATTTTTTACTTAAATATTTTAGAAAGCGGTAGTACTGTGCTGTTATTCACAGTATTTTTGCGGAATTGGAACGTGACGACGGGGAGGTACTTTACACTAACATACCGTCGTAAAGTGGCAGTCGCGCTGTCTCGTTTTGTGCCGTTTGTAGATCGCCCATTGGAGAGGAGTAAGAAACGATGTACTAATTATGTGGAAGTCTTTAGCCCCCTATAACATAAAAAAACTGTATTATGTGCTTAGAATAAAAAGAACTTTGCTATGCGTTTGTTCCTTTATACTCTTTAGATCAAACACTTATCGATTTTGACGAATCATACTTCAAATCATTTTAATATTTTCTCTATACATTATAAAATATTGTATGTTATTTAAGTAATTGTAAATTACATACTTTATGAGTATAATGAAGTACACAAAATTATTTTAATGCCCGATTAAAATTTTCTGAATTTCTAAATAATATTAGTAATCTACTGAAAAATAACATTTTCAAATGTATTTCCTTGTCTTGTCATGACACATATTTTATATACAAAGTTGTCACATATTCTCATTCTCTTGTCATTTCTGGCCAGCCTACTTTAATTGTGAACTAAAGTGGTGGCAGAGGGTTGCCATACACAACAGTTAGGGAACTGTTGTGTATGGCTTGTTGCAAATCAAAATTCAAAATTACTCGGGTAAAAATACTAGACGCCGGCTACACTAATATTATAAGGAGATACATTTCTAACATTGTTTGTTAGTGTTGTTGGCAAAACTTTGACCCCTCCGCTCTTGAAAATTCGTCAACAAAACAGAAAGCTACACTATGCAGATGTGACACAGCGTATATTTTTTTATGATTTTGTTGTCGATTGACACCAAACTAAGTGGGCAGGGGTCGGCTAGTTTAAAATAAAACTAAAAAGCATGGGTATCTTTAAAAAGTTTATTTCGGATAAAAATATTAATTAGATTTTGTTTTTTTTATAGCTTAAATATACTACAGCAGGATTAATCATAGCGCACGACCTCACGTTCCGGTGTTTCGCCGGAAAAATCGCCGTTTAGTTGTAGAGGTATACGTCAAATAAATTCAAAACATTAAAAGAAGACTAATTTTTTTGCATAACCCTTGGGGCAAAATAATCAAGTGAATGGTTAGAAACAGGCTCATGACGGTTTAAATATCGCCTAGGGCTGACAATTTTTCTAAAACGGTTCAAATCCCTTCAAAGGGATGTCTAAAATTTTCCAAATTCTGTCCACTGTCATAATATGGAACGGAGTGGCTGCCATTGGTTGACAATTTTTTTCTCTGTTGGTACCGACGTGTAGAAAAAGTGGCAGAAAAGAATTAAAAAATCAGTTACACACTGAACGTGGAAGGATATAGGTACTGGGGAAGACCAAGACATACCATGATCAGCTTGATCGTATACTATCCGAAGGTCTCAAGACTCTTCGCAACTGGCGTGTTTGTGTGAAAAGCAAGAGTCATGAATATAGTGGAGGCAGGGAGTGTCATAATCGTGAATGTGGTGTTCCGGTATGCCTGCTTACATCACAGCAATCTGGCGTGAAGATAGTCTTACTGTTAAAATTAATCTAGGAACTACCACCTTCGTAACATTTCATTTTGGAAATATTGCATTTTTTTTGTATGAAATTTATTTGTATGAAAGCGCAATCCAGCATCATTGTACAATAGGAAGAAGCTTCGCCATCCATATATGATAACAATGTAGCATTTCAAGTCTTAACATAAGAATCTATTGATTTCTACATGGTATACTGTTCGAAGTTTAATAGTCGATGATATTGAAAAAATGGTCTAGGCAAATAACCTTACTGCCCTGCCTCGTCTCGAAAGCCGTAACAATTAGCAAATACGCCAGGACTTTTCAAGAATGTCCCAGAGCATAGGAGGTGGTTTCACGCCAGTTTTTAGACCACTGACCTGAATACTAATAAACTGTTGATCCTTTAGACTGCCATTGACGCAATTGGATCCAACACCAACCCTATCAATATAGCCGATACATTATATATAATGTATATATGTACATTATATATAATATAATGTATAGAAGATGATATATAGATCATAATATATTAAATATTATAGTATTGAGATCAGTGGTTTTAGTTTGAAGGAAGATCACTGACGTCATCGTTCACGTGTCCGAAACGTCTCGTTACATCGTGGGAAGGGTATAACGAGCGATAACTCGCCCAGAAACAGATCGGCTCTGTATTATGCAGACTATATTTAAACTCAGTGCCTACTATTATTAGCCACTCTTGTTTATTCGGTCAGTTATGCAAACACGTAACTCTCCCTCATCTCATACCCTGTGGGTCATCAGATACTCATAAAGACCATCCGCACAGTTGTAGACACCTCACCTTCGTTCACCCCGTCTTTCCAAAGGGCCACCAATCACAAATACACGCACGAAACCCAAGAACAACTGGTCCGATTAGCAAAATCCTTTCGGTGTTAGATAGCCCGAGGAATAAGAGTATTCGGGTTACGCGGGTAAAAATGAAGTAGCAATTAGATTAAGTGTTTTTCGTAATATTAGATATCTAGAAACATAGATTTTAACAGTAATAGAAAATTCAGATTCAATAATTTATTTCTTACGATTTCGTTAGATTCGCGTAAAAAGGTGGGCAATATTTTTCAAGAGTTTGTATGTATGTATCTATGTAGATTTCTATGTTACCTTATACCGCCCGAAACGCTTGACAGTTTTTCACGTGTGTCATTTGATTCCTTGACAACACGAGTGCTAAGGGCTACGAGGGCTGATTGATAACTGGCCGAAATTACGAACTTAAAAAAAAATAGGCAAACAAAGTTTATAACGGTATATCCTATCATCTCACGAAAATAGAACGCGAAATTTGAATTATAGAGTTGGTGTATTGGGACCTAGAACTTCCTCTGCCGTAAATTTTCTCAACAATGGAAAGAAACAAAATTCGTGCGGTGTTAAAGTTTTACGTTTTAAAAGGGAAAACAACAACCCAGATTAAAGTCAAGGTAGACTGTGTTTTAGGTAACACTGCTCCTGCATTGAGTAAAGCACACACTGGTAACTGATTTTAAACGTGGGAGACAGAGCTACGAAGACGCCAACAGGTCTGGCCGTCCGAATGAAGTCACGAATCAGGACATGATCAAAAAGATTCAAAAAATCGTTTTGAATGATCGGCGCTTAAAGTTGCCGCAGATAGTAGAGATGGTAAGCAATTCCTCTGAAGGCGTTTTTAACATTTTACACCAACACTTGCGAATGAAAATGCTTTGCGCGCGATGGGTGCCGCGTTTGTTCACTGTTAACCAAAAGCAACGTTTGGCGCTGTTTAAGCGGGATACTAAGGAGTTTTTGCGGCGGTAAATAACAGTAGATGAAACGTGGATACATTATTATACTCCTTAAACAAAAGTATATTCTAAGCAGTGGACTGAGAGCGGGAAGTCTGCGTCGAAGAAAGCAAAACGGTTTGGTCGGCCGGCAAAGTGATGGCGACTATTTTTTGGGATGCGAGGGATTATTTGCAAAGAGGAAAAACAATAAATGGAGGGTATTATGCAAGCTCGTTGCAAATATTTTGTGTCGAAATCTGAAATAAACGGCCCCCTTTAGCCAAAAAGAAAATTTTATTTCACCACGACAACGCACCTGTGCACTCGCCAAGTCAAGTTGCCAAGGAAACTAAACATATTTTTTTTCCTGTAGCTCCAATGTAACAAAAACTAAAAAGTATAAAATAAAAGATATTGACATGTGATGGGATGTGGATGCATGATAGTAGTGAAACTTAACGGACAAGCGAGCCGACCGCTCGCTTGTCCAATTAAATGTACTGTCATGAGTGTCATGTAAACAACATTAAATGTACTGTCTAGAGAAAGAAAGTAATCCACGACTATAGAGAAGTTTAACTTCAAAAAAATTGTGAAAATGGGGCCCGATTGTAGAAGTTACATTATTTATTAAGTAGGTTTTTTAAACACTAAAACTAGTTTAACACGTACAGAACCTACTTACCTGAAGTGGAAACTTTCAATCGTGTGATTGTGGAAGAAAAGCAATCCTGGTATAGTGGGTTCCAACTATACACAGCTGCACAGCCAACATTTCTTTTGTCATCACAAATAAAATAAAGACATTGGAGCATGAATTTAAAATTGAAACAATAAATAGTATCAAGAATGAAGTATGGTGCGCACTCACCTACGTAACAAAGTAGAACGCGGATTATGAAGTTAAGCTTGCATCTATCCCGCAATGAGGGCTCGATGCAAGCTCAACTTCATACCGAAGATGTTTATTGAATCGCCTCTATGGTGTAACGGTGGGGGTGTCACCCGTTATGACCGTTAGTCGCGTAGGGTCCTGCGTTCAATCCCCAGGTCGGGCGACTGTTATTAAATGTGTCTCAGATTATTCTGAGCACGCATTACCTTGTCCGGGATTGGAAAGTGCCCGAAGTGGCTATAGGCTTGCCACCTATGACATTATGGACCTCAGTACTTTGGCTGATCGTGGGTGTTCTAGTATATCTACTGGCCTTACGAGTTGTAGATGTACACCTCTGCCTAGCTCTTCAGGCATAACAGGTGTGAATGTACTTTACTTTGTTGTATTACGTTAATTAAAATAATACCCGCTGCGGATTGCTCAATATTAAAATTTTCATATATCATTAAAATCTTCTTGTTTCTAGGATTTAAATCAACACTTTTTTGTAAAATGTCCATTAAGAAGAAAATTAAATGTCCAGGCAGAAGTAGCGCTGTTTTCAATATTTTTTTGTTGCACAAAACAACTACACGACTTCATTTTTGTTGTTTCGATTAGCGTGTTATTACGGTAGTCACGCGTGTCGAGAAAAAGAACTAATTACATCAGTTTGCAGAGTCTTTTTTTAAAGAAAATGAAACCTTATTTATGGACTACAGACTACAGGTGATATACTTACTTAGTTGTAGAATATCCAGTAACGCACGTTGCTGGATATTCCACCCCTAAGGGGTGAAATAGGGATTGACATTTTTGTGCCTTGGGAAATGAAATCCCTCATTTTTCATGAATAAAAGCATGAAACGTTGTCTTCAGACTTAATTATAAAGGAATGATTATGTGTATCAACAATTACAAAAATTTCTCTCCTAAGGATAGTGGTCGGAGATAACGGGTGCTATTTATAATGACAAACCAATTAAATATAATGATGTCATATTGTTTTCGTTCAGGATGCAGCTGGTAGAACGGGAGAATTGGCCCCTGTAGAAAAAGGCACGATCCACACTAAGAGGCACAGCGGTGAAGATCCCGCGAAGCAGTGGTAAGTGCTCTGTTGAAATTTTATCAAATTAAAAGACAGCAAGTTCCATCCCGCAAAGGAGGTGAGAGGTTACTGAGGTTATATACCTCATTAGGAAAATACGAAACTCTTATAAGGAATCCTACAGTAATACCAACGGAGTTCATGATCGCGTGGTAAAATCATGTTACACGTGGTAAGGTGTAAAATGAATAGTTTAATAAAAAGGGCTTTTCGAGGCCATCGGCTGCCTCGAGTACGTAAGCTGGCATTTCAGCAATCTTAAGCTACTAACAGGGGTTTCTTTTAGCAAAGTAATTGTGACTAACTACAAACTGCCTAAACATCAAGTGCACGTAATCGTGTTCAAATTACTAAAGAACTGCTTCCTCGCCTGCCACAACGTAGCTGCAGCTGCTTAAAGACTCGGACTCGCGATCCCTGAAACCGAGGGGCGCTTCCTGTAATAACTAAAAATGTACTTCAAGGCATTGTTGACGTCAGTATGTTACATGAGCACCTTATGATACTTCCACGTCTTACTGTTAAAAATAATAAACGGACCACAAAGTGGTCGTAATCAATAAAGTAAATAATAGTTACATTTCATTATTTTGAGGTACGTTCATTTGGAAATTTTAAAGTTGTAATGTTTCTGAGTCCACATCTTACCGATGTTATTACGGGTCTTTCTTCTAGGCTAAGGTATGCTCTTGACAGAAATAATATGTATAATTGTAATGAACTGCATCAAAGGAAATGACGGCCTTTAATAAACACCCTTCGATACAAACCCGCTTGTAATGTAATCGTTTAAAACGTTGTATATCGGATTTATTTGTTTATTAGCCGTCTGGCGAGGGGTTCAGGTGACTGCATGCACGAGCCAGCTTGGGGCCAAATTTCGCCTAGGGCAGACTTTGAGTGATCAATGTAAAGTGTTTGACTATCGCCGGTCCTGTCGAGTCCTTAATATTCACAGAGCCGTTCATTCATGTTCCATAAATTTGGAAATACATTTTAAATGTGATATTTTTTCTACGCTCTAGTCGCGCGCTGGAAGTCACTTTAAATTCTACGCCAGCGTTTGAGCTCCACTATACACAAGTCCAAACATGTTAAAAGTTTCAGTTTGTTTGGGCAGACCGCAGAATAGAGTAGGAGTACAATTTTGACCCTTCTACTTTTCAAACTACCTATTGTCTTTATTATTATTATTTTAATATATAATATAAACATTATGTCCAGCAGTGCACGTTCTCTGGCTGCTGGTGATGATAACGATAAACACATATTTGTGAAGTAGGCGTTTTACGTTTAATAGTTATAAAATAAAAAAAATACAATCGACGATTGAGTATAATAAATAAATACGATGTCACTTATACCGTAACTATTAAGATTTGTTTCTTATTAAGTGCTACTTTTGTGCGTGACATCTGAACTGTGTCTACACTTAAACTAGCGCCATCTGTGAAGTGCAGATAGAAGTGAAAACCTGACCTGAAGCGTTAGTGTTTACTTTTTATTGTTTTGTATAGACCGCTATTCGAGAAATCCCTGCGGTTTCACCCTCGTAACTTTTACATCAAGGAACCATTCATTTTTATGGCCTTCAGCCTGACCGGAAGTTTTCTCGGCAGACTAGGTGTCTATTAATCCGTATTAATGGCGAAACGTTTTTATTAAACATGTTTTTGTAAACTTTACGTGTTTAAACGTTTTAACTTTTACAAAGACATTTGTCTTTGTAAAAGGTAGTATCATGCTGCATCGCAGCAGAATCGATCCGGCACGACCGGGGAGGTGCGTACCTCTCGCTCACTTGATACCGCTCCAAAATGACAGCTGTGCTCTCGCATTTCGGGTTTTGAGCATTTGGTGGCCCATATATGGGTTGCAAAAAGAGCAATGTTATCGTTAGTTTTCGTAGCATGTAGTTTCCTCTTTCTAATATTCACTGTTCGTTGTCACTCAATCATAATTTAAATTCAAATTCTAACGATGCGATTTCATTTATTTAATAGCGCTGCCTTTTTACAGACAAAGTAAAACACATGAAATTCTCACATGATGCGTGAGGAATGTTCCATGCCTTTTGTGTAGCCAGCGGTTGATTGAGCTCGGACACGTGTTGGGGGCGCTGCTCGTCCGAAAATAGGATAAAACGGATCGACTCGACTAAGTTACTTTATAAGCTACTTACTCTACTAAACTTTTGGTGTCCAGACATGTTTAGGAGCTAAACTACACGCTACTCGCCTAATATGAGCTTGGCATAGTATTGGTGTGAAACACAAAATTCTATTTAATGCTATTTATGTCGCAAGCCAAAGTAGAATATTATCTGTTTTCATATTCAACAAATAAATCGAGAGAAGTTAGACATTATTTTTTATTTTAATGACTAGAGAATCTTCAGGAGTAAAGTTAAAGAATCGAAAGCAACCTACGATAACACCATTTGGTATGGACAGGTAGGCACATATTCTATGAGGCACGTATGTATAAAAATGTATGCCCGTTAAAACGATATAATGTATTTTTTATGTTTAACGTGTATTTATCTCAATAGAATTAATTACGAGCTAACGACGCCCCACGTGATAGTTCTAATGGTATATTTTATGAAAATAAATAAAAGACATAATCGGACCGAAATTTGAACCCAGTTTTCCTGCGTTTTAAGGTAAACCCCCTTTCACGACCGAGCTACTCTAACTTCGTAAATTATGGTGAAATTTAGCTTCGAATTCTAATGGTATATTTTGTGAAAATAAACCTACATCTATTTATAATTACCAATAAAATCGTTGGAACCGTTTGCGAGATCGTTGAGATAGAGAGTCATATATATATATATATATATATATATATATATATATACAAGAATAGCTCGTTTAAGGTTATTAGATACGCTTAAACGTATTTAACATATAGTCAATTGGAAAGTTCTATTTAAAGTTACATTTCTTACGAGGGTGGATCCAGAAGTTCGTGGCCCAACCGACATGGAGCTATGACATCTTTTTAAATCTACCGTCATTTTTTAGTATGTGTCACATTGATTTACTGTGCGCAGTTTCATTCCGATACTGCACAATATAAATTTTCTGTGATTATTTGTTTGAAGCAATCTGACGCAATTTTCAATAATGGAGAAAATTGAACACCATGCAGTCGTTAATTACCTCAATAAAAAAGGCCTATCACCAAAAGACATCCATCAAGATATGGTGAGCACTTTGGGGGAGTCTACTCCATCGTATTCCAGTGTCAAGAAGTGGGTAGCTGACTTTAAGCGCGGTCGTGAGAGCATTAAAGATGATCCTGGGAGTGGAAAGCCTACATCCTCTACCACGAAAGAAAACATCGATAACATTTGTGATCTCGTACTGGGTGACCGACGTTTGACCATTGGTAAGATAGCTGAGATAACAAACATTAGTTATTGCCGGGTGCAACACATAATAACGGAAGAGTTGGGGTTCCATAAGGTTACTGTTACTGCTCGGGGGGCCCGAGGTTGTTTTCAGCTGAACAAAAACGAGTTCGATACACAATTTCGCGAGACTGTTTGGAACTTTTTGATACTGATCCCGAGGACATTTTGTCTAGATTTGTTACCATGGATGAATGCTGGGTTCACCCTACTCCTGAATCAAAGCAACAATCCAAACAGTGGAAAAGATCAGACTCTCCTATACCGAAAAAGGCTAACGTCGTTTTGTCGACTAACAAAGTCATGGCTTCTGTTTTTTGGGATGCGAAGGGCATTATTTTTGTAGATTATTTACCGAAAGGTCAAACTATAAATTCTAGTTATTATTGTAACCTTTTACGAAGACTCCGGGAAGAAATAAAAGAAAAAGGCCGGGAATGTTGCGTAAGAAAGTTTTGTTTCATCAAGACAATGCACGTGTTCACACTTCGGTTCGGGTAACAATTGCTGCCCCACCTACCTTATTCGCCGGATTTACCCCCCTCGGATTATCATTTATTTCCAAATTTAAAACAAAACATTTGGGTGGCTCGAAATTTTCGACCAAAGATGAGGTGATAGTCGCAGTAAACGATTATTTCGCCGACCTTCCAGAATCTTTTTTTTTCGCGGGGATAAACAAGTTGCAGGTCACGTGGAAGAAGTGTGTTGAACTAGATGGAGACTATGTCGAAAAATAAAAATAAATTTAGATCTACTTTTCTTTCATTTTCTTGGTCGGGCTTAGAACTTTTAGATCGACCCTCGTATGACATACAAATTTATTATACTTTCAAAAACTAAGAGGTCTTGGAATAAGTGATGGACTTTTTTCGTTATTTATCAGTTAAACATGTATGTTTGTTGTATATTATATAATTATATCATTCGATTTACAACGACAAAATTAGGGCTCGGACTAGAAATAATATAGATACTACTTAAGCGCTAGAACCTCCACTGTTACCGTTAATATACATAATTTATTGCGACGCGTTATGTGAAAATTTACGGATACAAATAGCCAACAATGAAAACGCAATATAAATTTTCAATACGCAGATAGTAGTGAAGCCTCGGCAGGTTTTGAAGTGCTAATTAATATAGAGAGGTTTACGTCCGATTCTAATATATGAAGCAGATTAATTAAAGCTCACAGCACATTATATATTATTTTTATTTAGCATCTCTGGACGTGTAGATTAACATTAGAGTGCTGGCACATGTCCCGATCCGCTATCGGTGTCGGCGCCGCAAAGGATGCGCTTCATGCTTCTGTGTTTATTCGTAAGCGTCTAAGTAAGATCCTTTCAGCCAATCGACCTAGCAAGACAATGGAATTACACAACCACCAATCATTTATGGTTATAATGTTGCGGCCTGTGTGGAGTTGAATCAGAGAGATCTGCATAACAGTCTGCAGATATTAAAGGGCGTTGCTAGTCGAAAAATTACCACTGACGTTAGTCCCCTTATACAAAGAAATGATTTGGCAATGATGATTATAACCCCATACTTGTCCATTAATTGAATTAACCTTGTTCGAGTGTGTGGACACGAAGATCAAAGTTTCCCGAAGGCCCATTCATGTATCGATGTCATAACATTCGATAGCGATAGAGGCTTGCGACGTATAACGCTCCGCACACCTATAGTATGATAACTTTTTAGCTCAATGCTACTTTTACATATTTAACAGGCGATATCTTAATTTCTTGAAGGACCTTATCTTTCAGTGCTTATAACCGAAACGTTGCTGAAAATTCTATTAAAAGTAACTTTGCTAAGCCGCGCAACTACGCACCTCCGAAATTCCAGAGGGTTCTATCAGAAACGCTGCTATCATCGCCTATGAACCCCGTCCCCGATGACAAAACATGTAGAAAGCAGTGCTGCGTTTAATAAAATCATCAGACAAGTGCCTGTTTATTAAACCCGGTCACAAATATTGCGAAATTTATTCATGTTGCGTTGTTGCGTTTGTGTTGAGGCAATTTTACACCAGTATTGTTATTATATAACATTCAGACTTACAATTCGTGGGCGGATTTAAATTATGTCCGTTGAAATGCAAACATTTTCTCTAAACTCACGTTGTTTAACCAGCACCAGCGTTTGATCATGCACGTGTAACACAAATTTCACTTAATGCAATATACCAGTTACTTTGAAAAGTAGGGTGTCATTTCTTCATATTAACAATTTTTGAGGTAAACCCCTTCTAAGGGGCATAAGAAAAGGGATAAATGCTACAAGTTCACGTCAGGAACATGCGTGAGCAACGTGCTACTACGTAGCACAGGAAAGTAGAACGCTAACGCGTAGCTCCGCTTAGCCACTTCTGGGCCCTATTGTAGTCTGTGTTACGTTTGAAAATAATAGTCATCATCATTATCAGCCCTGCTGGACCTGGGCCTCTCTCAATGAACGCCGAGGCGACCGGTCTCCTGCTACTCGCATCCATCCCGGACCGGCTACTGCAATTTGCAAGTTTAGAATGCATTGAAAGCTCGTGATCGATATTTTATATATTCCTTTATATAGAAGAAGCTGTGTGTGTATAGTAAATTGTATCTCTTGTATGAATACCGACGTAAGCTTATGAATGTGTTTGATTTTCCACGTTAGCTTTGATTGATCCAGTGTACCTATTTTGTTTCTATGTTTCTGCGCCTTCTCAAATATTATCTCTTTAATTAATATCATATTAACATAATATAGATTATGTTAATATGATCTTTATGTCTTAACGCAGTTGAGGACTGGGCCGTGGCTAACACAGAGAAGCCTTTCTTTTTGAAAGTCTGCAGTACTATTTTCCGTAGTACCGGGCGCTAACATGATAGTCTGCAGTACTATTTTCCGTAGTACCGGGCGCTAACATGATAGTCTGCAGTACTATTTTCCGTAGTACCGGGCGCTAACATGATAGTGTGATCAAGATCCAGATTCACGTGCGGTTTCTGAGAACTTTCGTGAACAACGCATCGTTTATCACATTTTTTAATAGTATAGGGGGCAAATGATTAATCGAAGCCTTTAAACGACTACCGACGCCCATGAACACCCGCCTAATTACTACGCCATGATTATATTGGGCGATAAGGAAAGGAGGTCATCCTTTTCTGCTCCCCCAATACAATCCCCTGGTTTCCTAAAAAGTTATTTCATTAGATACTAATCATTAGTATTATTATTTATATGATTTGATATGAAGCTTATTTATTATAACATTAACTATATCACGGCAATCTATTATAATAGCAAATCTGTTACTAGATAATATAAATGTTGAATTAATTCAAAAGTCTCGTTTTAAATAATCCGCTACTGCGGCGATGTTGCATTCATCAAGAATAAATTACAAAATAGATCCTAAGTTTATTGCGGATCAGCACAACTTCGCACACCTGATACAAATCAGAATATAATCCTTAAGAACGCGCACGTCCCAGACTAACGGTTATTTGCTATTCGTCGTTTTTATTTAGAATAGTCTAATTTTTTCGCAAGACTTAACTGTGCTCCGCGGTTTCAAATGTGTTCCCAAGGGTATAATAATTCATTTTTGGGGATCAAAATTAAACTTATATTAACCCAGATTAAAATCTTTAACTTTAACAATACGGTCAATATTTGCGGGAAAGAATAACATACGCACATTAGTATAAATAAACCATTATTGAACAAAGCCATTGACAAAGACTGAAAAAAAACTGGTAGAAACTACCGAAGCTATGATAATATCAATAATACCGTCTGAAGAACATTGCCTGTAGAATTTCGAGCAATCGTAGACTCTGCGCCATCAGATATTCACCTGTCAAGTGTTTACTCTTTGCGTCTAGAACGGCTCCGCCAATTCGAGAAGCTTTCAAATGCTATCCTTATTCTACACCTCTCAATTGCATCGCGCGATCTCTTTGCACGTGTTTAATATTTGCATGCTAATGTGAGCTGGTGATAGTATAAAGATACACTTCGCTATCATCAATCCTTGTCATGACATAAGAAAAGTGAAAAAATAGGAATCTTGATTCCTACCTTTATCAAATATTTGGTATACTTTGCCAACGAAGATTTGGTGACCTTTGAATACTTTCTTCATCCATAGGCATCTTCATTATTGCAGTGCCCACGTGTTGCCCTTCTCCCCCAACAATAGGCCACCGGATACTAACAAACCACATGAAACACGACGTACTATGTGAGCGAAAGGTACCTAACCGGCCTATTCGGTGGCGATACAGCATTATTACTAGGCTACTACTTCATGGGTGCATTACAGTCCAGACCGGCTACTGCATGAAGGTAGTCATTACTTCGACTGTCGACATTTGGTGTCCATATTTGAACTATTGACTAATCTTGCCAAATATGGCCTACACCTTGGAACCTCATCTCATCCAACTTTTTTTTCAATATGATAACAGCACTACCTTTTCAACAAAGACGACCTCATTTCCAGTAGATCCGAAAAATACTCTAATAAATATTCGTTGCACTCATTCACCACACCTTGGCACGGCAGAAAATGTAGAGAATAAATATAATAAATGTGCTCCAAAAAAACACTCGATACATAGATGTGTGTGATTTTCTTAATTTTAGCTGTGTGTTGATTATATGTCAGTCAATCAATCACTTTATGTGTATGTATAATGTGTTTCTTTCTGGCAATAGCAAAAATTTTAAAAGTTTTTTATCAAAAACCAAATCCCCCTGTATAACAGTTATCAAACAAGACTGGTGATTGATCATTCAAAGGCGTGCCCCTAAGTGATTGCCCTTGAGGTACTTGCAAATTCAACATACAAAATTGTCGTGTCGCCAAAATGTGCGTACTACAGTATAGCTACATACAATTACCAATTCCCGTGTGTTTGTTCTGTGTATGTACTAAAGGGTCAGCGCAAACCGACACGACGTAGTGGAAGCGAACTGTATAATTTGGTAACAAATTAAATGAAATGTTTGTTTAAACGAGTACGAGTAGCATACAGATATATTTTAAATTGGATAGCACTTTTACCTGATCTAATTCTATCTTAATCGCCACCCATCGCCATGCGCCGATCCTTTAGTACCTACACAGAATATTTGGGACATGTGAAGCGTCACCCAATTTTACTCCCTACATTTTTATATGGAGTAGTGACCGATAACGTGTTTGCTTCAGTGGAACAAAGGCAGAGACTCCGGCCCGGTCAGACAAGCGCGCATCGGCACCGCCTTGCGCCACCCCGCCTGCCGAAGACGACCCCACGCCACCATCCGACGGCGATGCTACCCCGGTACGTATATCAGCATCATAGGCTCCCCGCAGGGCTTGATTCCTTGTCTCTCATTACTTCCAATGTTTACAGAGGCATCTAAGTTTGTTAGGAGCTGTAGGATATATTATATTCAAATGACATTAAAAACTTATTTCTTGTGAATGTGCGGGGCGCTCCACTAGTTTAGCTCGATTTCTCAGTAAAGCGGAGCTCTTATAAAACGGCCTTAATGAAGAGGAGTGACGTCATATTTATTACATTACCTAAATCAAATGGCACGGTTACCTAAAGAGCGGGCAGCGTAGCGTCATTTTGTTTTTGTTTGTTTTGCATAGTGATGTTCTAGTGACTTCATCGTGGTTTTGTTACTGCCGCTGCGACGGGACCATTTTCCGAAGAAAACATAGCTCGGCAATCGACAGTCGACTCAGCTCGCAACTCAATAATTTGTTCCGCGTCGGTTTTACGCAGCAAACCCCTTTAGGCCCCATCGCGTCGCTGAGCTCTTTTATCCGACAGTTTAGTCCGACGCTTTCTTAAGCCGTCATTGATGCGGGACTAATTTATGATCTGATTGGCTCACGATATATGGATTAAAAACACGCGTTAAAACAGCTCGCGTACTGACGGAGCCTGAGGAATACCTAGCTGCGAACTACGGTTTCGCTCGCTATAAACAAAACAACAATAGTAACATTAGCCTGATTGAGTAACAAATATCCAACTATACATTCGCACTTTAACTTACATTTTAATCTATATCTATACTAATAATATAATCAGACGAGTTTGCTTGTTAGTTTGAACGCACAAAAAATATTTTTGTATCGAGTCCAATCATCGAGGAAAGCTGTAAGGAAGGCTATGTACCATGGCACTACGACTAGTATGACCGGAGTTATGCGGGAGAAACCGCGGGGTGATGCTAGTATTATTTTAAATTCGACACAGGTTCGTTTACAAAAAGGTTTTAAACTTTAATATTTTTAGGGCATTATTAATCCACCCTGTTTGATAACAATTCACCGGTGGCACTCATTTGTCTTTGTTATTCCAAAATTATCATCAGAGTTATGAATCCTTTTTTAATAACATAGCGGGACATACGAGCAGTTGTAAGATTATGATTTCCACCGACGCCATATATGCCGTGATAATTTTTATGCTTTGCCTTTTTTTTACGTAACCCAAGGGGTCATCCCGATTCTCACAAGCTGCACGAAACGCGATAGCAGAGCAATAACTTAAGAAATCGTTTCATTACTTATTTACTAGGAGAGGTGCTGATTCCATTGGGACATTTTATAACAAGCAGTAGATGACTAAAATTTTATCTTTAAATTTTGTTGTTTGCATTCTATGGGTTGTCACCCCAGGTTGGCAAATTTAGCTTCCGCATAGGATGCCACCAAAGGTAGCCACGCCAAACCATTTTCTATAATATATGTAGACCGGTGTTTGCCCCGAAATGGGACTTGGAAGCAGTTTACCCTCCACCCCGTTGGATACACGTGTGGACCCACAACAGCCCAGACCACTGCCGATGCCGGAATACGGCGGCTTCTTCGCTTTGCTGACTGAGTATTTACCAGATAGCAATCAACCAGTCTCCGGATTCCACAGGCGAGTATCTTTTCAACATATAAATTCGTGTTTAGCCTAGTAATGTCCTGTTCAATAGCGTAATATCGCCCTGGACTATATCGGCTAGGGTGACCATCTCCATAGGGGCTAGCGCAGGATACAAAGTGCATTTTAATCCCTCACTTCCCGGATACCGATTGGATGGTAGTCCGACACGACCGGAGAGTTAACGTGCCCTTTGAGGCTCGAGAAAATCAGGGAAAAGTCCCTAGTGTTACGACTGTTACTAATATGATTATATCGTAGCACACTAAGGCCTTGCGGGAAAGTTACCGGCAACAGGCTGTAAAATATGTGACGCCGGCGCGCCTGGCGAAGGCCAATTATTTTAATAAACGCCTAAGTAATTAAATAATGTGAAACCGCGCATATGGGCCAAGGTACGTGCAGTTCTAATGAGCCAAGGATGACATATGTTTAAATATGTATATTAATCGTTGACGCCCGCTTCTTCCTTTAGCATTACAACGACTAATAGTTGCGAGGTCTATACCTTGAGAAGTAGTAGAGGGAATCCGAGCTAGAATTTTAATTAATTCAATACTCAACTATCTCTAATAAAATATTAAACCTTGAAATACTGGTGCTGGAAGTTGCATGCAATAGTATGTTCTGTCGCATGTGATGTGGTAGGAGCAGATAAACATGCATTGCAGGTCTTTGTCTTTGCGCCGAATTGAGGCACATGCAATTTTTCAAAATCTTCCAATGTAAATGTCTAGTTTAATGTATTTTCAACTTTTCAGTGCATTGTTTGTTATTGTGAAGTTGGTTAAATTTTTTGTTACAATTTAATTTAGTGGTCTATCTGATACATGCTACATGTCACACTGCACTCGGCTACATCTGCTACGATAACGTTATTGTTACGTTGACTTAGCACTTAATACACAGCCCTTGACATCGCTCGCTTCAGCTGGTCTCATTGCCTCTATATTAGACACTTGCAATGTTTCGAAATACCTACACCACACTAGATTGTTTTTATCTCAGGTCCCAAATATTGTTTGATTAATGGTACCTTGTTATTACAGATGTAATGTAGCTGTGATGCTGTTGTGTGACGTTGTGCTGGACGGCGTGGCACTGGACTGGTCCATCCACGTGCCGCTGATGCTGCATATCGTCTTCTTGGGAATGGACCACACGAGGTAAACCTTCCATCGATTCGACATCTTGTCATCGTCGGAATCCAGTAATAAAGTGACACCTGTACTGTCGTGTTTCGTTCGATTTCCAGATATACCCAGTAGGGTTTTAGGGGCGAAGGAGTGAAAGTGAAACGTTTGACTGCTCGTTTGCCCCTTTAAGTTATAAAATTATTATAAGATGGTATATTAGCATCTTATATAATTTTATTACTCCTTGAAGAGTGTATACAGATGCAAACCATGGTTCGTCCTGCCCATCCCATGCAGCTACCCGTTCTAGCACGTTCTTTTAACTCATATGAGGCAAACGAATGGTTGGATGACATGAGGCGTTGCTGGTGTTAAACCTGGCGACGGGAAAACCCGTTGTGTCATCCGGACACGCGACGAAAACTGTATGAAACGCGATAGCTTAACCGATTCATGACTTGTTCTGAGCTAGTACATGACATTGGCGATCATCTCCAGATGGATAGTCCACCAGCACTGCAGGCAGCTGCTGCTCAACCTGCTGGTAGCGGTGGCGGCTCACCACGACCATTTGACGGTGGCGAGGGTTCTACTAGCGGCGCGCTCCGCCAAGCTCGGTCTGGCGTTACAGTCGCCGCCGCTGCCTCTACTCACGCACAACTTTACAGGTGAGGAATATATTATTTGCGAGACATGACCGGCATTGCTATTTATACATATTATAAAACAAACTCCACAAAGGCATGTGATCGATTTTCACAAACTGTGCTTAACTGATTTATTAATTGTAATGAAGTGGTTCGCCCATGAATAGAACGATTCCAGAGGAAGGTTTTAGTACATAATTTGATTGTTACTCTCAGGCGAAGCAGGGGCGGAATGCTGCTTTAATGTAATATCTGTGTGCTTCTCACACCACGTTAACCTAGCCCCGTACCGCAAAGACTTGTCTTTTTGGTACTGAACAACGGAAATATATTTATATTTTTCATTAAGATTATTTATTATATTTCGCTTGTACGACGTTCGCCAAAAACATCTACATATGTCCAGCTGTAAAAGGTGATTTTGATAATGGTTATGATGATGATGATGCAGTCTTCTTCATTGTCAACAACGGGCAGTGTTGAGTAACAGGAATTTGTGACGTCATAAGTGCACTAATATTAGTGCTAGCTTAATAAGTAGTCTTGAGTAAAATAAAGTTTGTGGTTAACATTATTGACTTGATGATATAAATTTGGTGCTGATGTATAGATACTATAGAACTGATTCTCGAAGCAGTATTAAATTTCCAATCAGCAAATTGAAATGAGATACTCACTGTCAAAGGCCACCGTTTGAAGGTTCTATATATAAATTGATGGCCGTTCTCGTATTTTTACCAATGCACGTTATAGCTGAACTAACTGGTTAATAAAGTAGCGACGTGCAACCCGTTATATAGGACGTGATCTAGATATCCTATAAACCTATTTCAGTATGGGTCAAAGAAGATTGATAACTGTAGTACAAGCAAACACACACCCACACTCTGTGCCAGCGCCTTGTTGTGATAACAATCACTTTCACACCCCTCGCTATAGAATCTGCTAAATAGATTTTTTAAATCGGCTCCGATAAATAGATTTCTTTTTTATTTGAGTGCGTCTTAGGACCAGTGTTAAGATATTTTAGATACTGTCCCAGACGTGACAGCCGTGACTTCACACCGGTGTTAAAGAGTGAATAGTGACTCTTCGGTTTAACTACAAGGCAGAACTTGCCTACACGAATTTTAGTCTAGACGAAAGAAACTTGTTTTATCTGCCGGTCCTTGGGACGCGTATATTTGGGGAAAGTCAGTTTCATTTGTATTCATTAAAAGTGGCCTATACGAAACTGTATGCCTTATAACGAAGTCATATGGCAGGGAACTAAGGTATCCGACATCACATTCGTCACAATATATCGGAGATGCAATGGGCTAGTCACACACACAGAAGAACAGATGGCAGATGGACCAGTAAGGTTCTGGAGTGTAGGCCGCATTTAGGAAAACGAAGTGCAGTGGCCGGTCCGGGATTGATGCGAGTAGCAGGATATCGGTCGTCTTGGCGTCACTGTAGGAGGCCTGCGTCCAGCAGTGGACCGAAATGCGAAAAATATGATGATGATGATAATGATGAAAAGCAAATCCAGTCCAAAGTTATCTCATCATGTCCTAGCTTCACGAATACCAACCACATAACATTAAAACACTACTCCCAACAAGGAGCCTGTGCTTATAAAGTGTACAGGTCAAAGCAATCTGTCGTTGATACCGCTATCGTTGGTACTCCTTACTCATACGACGTTGGCATGTTTAGGTGGGTACGTGTAAATTGCATGACGCGCATATCTCTTTTCATGACTATATCGATCCTTGAATACAAAATAGACGACATTGATTACATGACTTTGTTCAACAAGTCTTAATCAGTACACATCAGTATCCATACTTTATAATATGGAGATCAGTGGTCGTACCCTTGACAGTTCTCACTCTAGGAATAGTAGTAATAACATAGTCATTTTCAACTCTTGTAGCTTGTGTCTGATATCTTGGTGTACTCGCAGAACCCGATGTCGTGGCCGAACCTTCAGCGCCATGCGCGCACAACAACAAGAACCATGTGAGATCGCTGTTTTCGGATACTCAACCCCCTGGCGAAGGTGATCATTTTTTAAGCTTATATTTAACGCGAAATGATGGGTAAAATGCATTGTGACTTTTTACTTATTAACTTTCATGTTAATTCTAGTACGTTTACTTGTTTGTAACGCTTAGTTTTTATTTTTGAAGTGATACTTGAAAACGATGAGAGTAAATTTTTACGATTCGCACGCACTCGGTTACAAAAAGCCAACACTATTATCTATAGTCGACATTTTTTTCTTGTGGCGCCAAATAAGTAACTTCTAACGCGTGTACATAAGTACCAACATACTTTTTTATTTTTATAATGCTCGCTTTTGTTTGCACAGGGATTAATTGAGTAATGTTCAAACATTCCACCGTCCATAGGCACCTCTAAGTCGGTGACTCCCGGGGAGGGCGAGAGCTTCCCATCGCTGCCAGTGATCGTAACCGAGCCAGAGGCGGAACCGGAACCTGAACCGGTGCCAGAGGCCACACCCACGGAGATGCCTGTGGCAGACGCTATCAAGTCCCTGGTGCATTTCCTTGCCAGTCGATCAACACACATGCCACTCTGGCAATACGAGGATATCACAGCTAAAGGTATAGTTGTGATTTTGATGCCTAATAGTACAAGCGCAGAGCGGGGTCCTTTTGGTGGTAAACATCCACACAACCGCCCCTGTGCACCATCGCACTCGCCTACCGGTAATAAGTGAACAAGAAAATAACACAACATTTTCATTGCTACTACCTTTTTAAAAATTTGTTTATCCTATGTTCTTTATCTGCACTTGTCTTCTGTCAAGTAACATTCAAATATGACGAGGATTAAACTTATTTAATATTGCACTGGACATAAAATTTGAAATGACATGTTGTGCCTGTGTGTGTGAGTGATGTGCACACATACATTCTACTCTAGCATGGGCTGTGGGTGTGCACTGTGCGTGTGCATGCGTACTGTATTTCAACAGCTGAGGTTTGTGTGTGCAGTATGGACGCTGCGCAGCTGCCAGCAGATGGCCACTCTGGTGCGGCACGTGCTACGCATATTCCGCGAGTCGCTACCGCACGCGCTCATCTCCGAGCGGTGGGCACAGACCGCGCTGCAGCTGGGGCTCTCCTGCCCCTCCAGACACTACGCCGGCAGGTCGCTACAGGTAGGAAACTACGCTGGCAGGTCACTACATGTAAGAAACTAATTAGAAATTGCAACCAAAAACATTTTTGCGCTAAATGTATTGCCATATCGTAATAATAGATTAATGGATAAAACATATCAAAAGAAGTACTTAAAAAAACACCTGCTTTTTTTTCTTAGGTTTTTACTGATCTTTTACAGGTGTTCCGATTTATCGGAGTGGCTATGACTGGCCGTATGGTATCAGACATCCTCTCTAGGCTGGTGGAAACAGTGGCAGAACAGGGTGAAGACATGCAGGGATATGTGACGGAGTTGCTTCTCACCCTGGAGGCCGCTGTCGACTCCCTGGAATCGAACTTCCGACCCTTGGACTACATGAGAGACATATTCAAGTCGACGCCGAACTTGAATAATAAGGAAGGAGTGACTGGGCAGCCTAATGGCAACGCTTATGCAGCAGGTAAGAATCATGTATGCTTATACTCCGTGCGCTGTAGCATGGTGCGGCTGATGGTTTCACTAAAGTTTCATTTTACGTTTACAAGTTTTGACGATTCGCAAATTAAGACTTGGTATTATTATTGCACCACAGAATTGTAATTAGAAATGGTGCGAGGTGTCAGTCTACCCTCGGTCGTAACAAAAACTCCTTCCGCTTTTTTTGACGGCGGTTCCTTTCATACTCCATTCGCTCATACCTATATATTGTAAAATGTCAATATAATAGAGGAAAAATACTTATAAAATATATTTATTTTTATTTACCTAGTCTTGGCATAAATATTGTAACAAACAAAAAAAATTTATTGCAAATGACATTTATATCTTTTACAGCGTGTTAGTTTAATACACAAATATAAAACAATGAAAAATATAAAAATTCTCCATTGGCTGCAATGTAGTCCTTTAAACATTGAGACCATTTATCAATAGAAGCACGCACTCCTTTGATGTGGGGAAATTCTTCACTGCCAATAGTATGGATTGTTTTAGGGAGTCCAAATTATCATGATGGTTGATGGAGCAAGCTGTAATCTCCAATACTGACATTAATCATAATCCAGCGGATTGAGATCGCGACTAGGTGAAGGGTAGTCTTCACATCATCACAGCTCTGATCCTGTCAAGAAAGTTCGTTTTAACTAAGATAGAGTTGGATCGAGCTTTATGATGTGGTCCCGAGTCATGCTGGAAGGACTATACTTGGTTATAGATGATCGTACCTTGATACACTTGTTGCCGATTTTTTTATTCCCTTTTTAACAAAAATATGGCTCACTCGTTCATAGCTAACACCACACCAAATCAACACTGAATCGTATAATACCTACGTTGGACTCTGCCGACTAATTGGGGAGGTTCCTTAGAGCTTTGAGCATACATACGGTCATTTTGTATGTTAAAATGTTGCTCAATTGTAAAACAGTTCTCATCCGTAAATATTTTTTTCTGTGACCTCTCCTTCTGTACCGCTTCAGTAGTTGTTTCGATTTTACCACACTATTCATCTTTCATTTATCTGTTAAGAAATGACCAGAGCGTCTGTTACTACTACAAGTCCTAAGTCATCTTTTAAAATACGCGACATTGTCGTATGTGCTATCTTCATTTCCCGGGATAAAATCTTTTGCTTTCGGACAGGATTTCTTCGATTTATTTCCTTTGCTTACTGCTTTGACCACCTTTTTCGTACGAACACTATGTGGACGGCCAGACCTTTCTCTGTCACAAACAGGGGATGTCTCATTGTACCTGATAATAGCCCCGGTACACAAACATTTGACTAATACCAAGTGTAGGGACAGTTTTAAAACTTGCATTTGGCTCCATACCTACTTTGTGTAATGCAATCACAGCGATTCTGTTCTCTTTATCCGTTGTATTATCGCAAAATATTGTGCAATGCATTGGCGCCAAAATGAGAAAACGTGATGAACAATCGTTAAAAATTGACTTATTCCAAATTCAAACATAATATTTTTTCTTTTTACTTGTAACAGTATTTAGGCCCAAACCAAGTATATGTAAATATATTTTCTTTATATAATATATGATTGTCTTACATATACCCTATACATTAAATCAATACTATTTAATGCGAATGGTATATGTAAAAAGTACTAAGCTGTAACCTATATAGAAGAAATAAATTAAATTAATAAACTGCTGCAACCCAAGAAGTGTTGAGTAAGATCTTATGCTTTTTTCATCGTTGCCCCTATCGAGCTCAGCGCGACCACACGATAAAGAACTTCACTTCAACGGAGTTAGTTGTGGGAATATACCCGACGTTATACTGTTAGCCATAGGTTTTCGACTGTATTCCACCAATGTACATGTTGCATGAAAAACTTTATGATTTTATTTGTCGTTAGTAATATTTTACTTTCATCATTATTCTATACTCCTTAACAAATCACACGATGTAAGTCAGTTCAAAAGAATTTATGAGAATGGCATCTATAGATACAGATTTTACCAACTTGCTGTATGGTGTGATCACATTATCTAAAACTAAAACAAAACTTCGGTCTAACGTATGTTAAAGTACAAATAACGCCCAGCAAAAGGTACTTCTTCATCATGTGAGCGGTAAGCGTAAATGCCATTGCTTATATCGTAAAATTTGGTCTTCTATGAAAGAATGTTACCTAATGACGGCGTATTACCAGGGCGGAAGTATTTCCTATGGAAATGCATAGCGCATCTCCACGCACACAAAGACGGTCGATCAATATCGAATTCTCTAATTTGTGTAGAGTGGTTTGTATATGTATTATGTGTGTGTACACATCCACTACAGATGCAGGAGTGAATACAATAAGCGTGGTACGCCTGCTGTTAAGGGTTCTAACTCCGCCCTCGTGTTGAATTTTATATATGTATATAAACAACATCAACTTAAATACATTTCCGTTGTCTAGTAATTGTTACAATTACAAGTCTATGGGGTACTTAATATGGCGCTAGAGTCTAAATTAACATATGTTAGAAATTAATGTTGTGCCGCTTAGGATACAGGTGTTATCGGAATCAGGCGAGGAGTATGTTACGACATAAATCTAAGTCATTACATGTCCATTGTGGAAAACCTTTTTTCACAAGTAGGAATCGTAACTGAACCACTGGAATCGCATTTCGAGGTTCTGTGCGACACAGTTCTCTGATACATATAGATGTATATAGCTCTGGTATTGCACTGTTTGTGATAGAACTCCTCCGAAACAGGCTATATATATTAATAACAGATTGCAGGCCTTTAAGGAGTAAATATGCTCCTTACTTAATACCCATAAGTCGTATGAGTGCGAGGGTGCGTGTTAGAAGTAAAGTGTATATATTTCATACCGTTAAGCGACTAAGATGTACCAGTCACTTTTTTCGCATAAATCGATTTCTGCTGCGTCAATAAGGTTTTAAAAATGAAGAACCTAATGGATACAATTATATTTATTCAATTGCTACGTGGTCTTGTGATAAGCATGTTCAGCGGCAAACGCGAGATCCCGGATTCAATACCTGCTCCGGCCAAGGAAAAGGTGTTATAAAGATTTCCCAAATTCTCCTAACGGTCTTGAGTCAGGAAGTTGGCGGTGTTACACCCCCGTGATAGCTCTCCGGTCGTCCCATCGGAATAGGCGAATGAGGGAAGTGTGCGCTTCTATCTGCGCACATATTTGTGCACTATAATGTCACTACCACTGTAGCAAAAATTCAGCAAGGAAACTTTCATCGTCAACATCATTATAAGCCCTTATCGGTCCACTGCGGAGATAGGCCTCTTTCAATGACCGCCGAGACATCCATCCCGGGTGACTTTGTTATGCATTACTTATACAAGATGTTATTTTCCAGGCAAGCGGTCCCCTGGCGTGTGCGTGGGCTGCGTGAGCAACCACACGCGAAGTACAAGCTACTCCGTGTCCTACTGCGTCAGGAAGAACAACGCGCCAGCTTCCTCGGGCGAGAAACAACCACATGGTATGTTGTATGTATAATAAGAGACAGTGCCGTGCTGCTGTGCTGTGGGAGGTACCTCTATCTCATATTATAGTAAAGGTTATGCTTTCGTGTATCGTGCGGTTTTTTTCAGTCTCTGTTGATCCATTGGATTGCAAGGAACGTCAACAAGTATGAAATTAGGCCAAGTGACTCATCGCTATTCGAGGGACTTATAATTGTCATATTTTATCGCTTTCTCATTGCTCGTCTTATCTTTAGCGACGGATTATTAGCGAAATTATTTGCTTTTGCATATTATGAATGTTTGCTGTTGGTACATATGTTTTTCTTGATGAGATAGGGACAAAGGAGGAGTCGGTAGTGACTACAGCCTCGCATAGACATTTGCAAGACTAGACGTCTTGCAGACGCGTTGCCGGCCTTCAAGCATTAGTAATAATGCTCCTTTCTTGAAAGCTCTAAGTCGTATCAGATCGGAAATACAGAGGGAGGCAGCTGATTCCAAAGTACAATCGCACTGTTGTGAATTTACGGACATCAAGGTGGTAGGCAGTAGATTAATGTTATAAAATATTTTTACAGCAGAAAGGTCCAGACCGTGCAGCGACTCTCAGAAGGGTGTGTGTTCGAGTCTGTGCCGGTCCCGGTCTGCGCAGTCGCTCAAACTGTTGGGAGACAGCGCTACACAGGTACGTTCACTTGTGTAACGCCAGTGCTGCATTTTAGTCTAACATCTTATCAAGTAATCTGGATCGTGATACGTGGCACTCCGTTCGCTCTGCCTATCCCATCAAGTAATTGTTACCCCAAAAGTTAGTTGTGTGTGTGTGTGTGTGTGTGTGTGTGTGTGTGTGTGTGTGTGTGTGTGTGTGTGTGTGTGTGTGTGTGTGTGTGTGTGTGTGTGTTTTTAATTCACATTTTTTTCGTTACCAAATCCTCAGTCTCTTTATCTCTCTTAGGAAGAGAAGAGGAAGATGGAGAAGGTTATATAGTCCTCTCTATATCCCTAGTTCATTTGTTCGTACAATCGTTCTCTCGCGCACTAGCCTTCAGTTCACAACCTCGCAATTTATGAACAACATTGTTCCAGGACGACAAACTAACGATACTAGCGACATTATTCTGGGTGGGAGCGTCTCTCCTGGAGTCCGACTACGAGCACGAGTTCCTGTTGGGTGTGCGCCTGCTAGCGCGGGTCATGGCCAGACTGCCGCTGGACAGACCTGATGCCAGGGAGCGGCTCGACAGAACCCAGGCGCACGGCACACACGGCCCACCGTCGTTGCATTCGCTGCTACTCAAGGTATGTGTGCGTGAAATGCAACTTCTTTAGTTGTTTATCTTCTTTAGAAGTTAATCTTCTTTTGATATGAAACTTCTTTAAAAGTGACACTTCTTTTATGTTTTACTTTATAATTATAATGCATCGTAATGTCTTATTGAAGGTTTCATCGACACATTATCAAATCCTATCCCATGCCTGTGTAACGTTGTTTTTAATGCCGTATCGAATTTATTTCTATGGTTCCTTACCTCTAAAGAAAGTGTTAGGAACTTGTAACGAAAATGTAAGGACTACCGTCGTTGCAATTCATACTTACTTCTTTGATGACTTACAAAAAAAGTGTATAATGAAATTATAAAGCTAAGTATTAGAGATAGGGAGAGAATGATGTTTGTACTGCAGGACTGACACTGGGTGCACCTACCAAAAGCATAATTTGTCAGAAAAATGTTTTCCGGTCACCTAGCTGCTGCTTATTATTGTATGTACAAAGGTGTGGTCGGGAGGTGCATATTTGTGACTGATGATGATTGATCCAACGGTATATACCAACAGCGGTACATCAGAAGGGTATGCAGAATGAATACGACGTTTCCTCGAAACGGTTAATTAGTGTCCGACTTAATAATTATTCTTTACATACAGACACCGGCGTGTACACATATTGATACATTTAAATTATATAGGTACTCACACAGAATGGTGTCCCTCATCGTCATAATTATCAGCCCTTGTCGGTCCACTGCTGGACATAGACGTCTTCCAATGAACGCCAAGACGACCGGTCTCCTGCTACTCGCATCCATCCCGGACCGGCTACAGCACGGATATCGTCTTCTGAGTGTGTGACCAGCCCATTGCCACTCCTGCGAGCCTATTCGCCGCGTGATATCGGATACTTTAGTTCTCTGCCTTATGACTTCTTTAGGAATTCTGTCGGACAGATAAACACCCAACATAGCACGTTGAACAGACCGTCGAGCTACCACAAGCTCGCGTGTCCCTACAATTACCTTTTCGTTTCCAGGGCTGCACTCACCCGAACACGTACGAGCCTGTAGTTGGAGTGGTGGTGGATATGATCCCACTTCTAGAATTGCCGGTTATTGACCCAACGCAGTCGCTCGCGTTCCCCATGACGGTGGTGGCGTTGTTGCCCTACATGTTGCTGCACTATGAGGACGCGAATGAGTTGTGCGTGCGAGCGGCATGCCATATCGCCCAGGTAAATGTATATAGAGAGAGGCTCGTTTAGTGCTTGCTCAATTTGACTGCAATATGCAAAACCCCATTTTTCTCTTTAATTTCAGTTCACTGCCGAGAAGAGCAAGAAGCTAGAGAACCTGGGTACTGTGATGACTCTGTACTCTCGGAGGACGTTCAGCAAGGAGAGTTTCCAGTGGACTAAGTGCGTTGTCAAGTACCTGTGGGACACATACTCGCACCTTTCGCTGCAGATGTTGGCCTTCCTCGTGGAGGTGCTGGAGAAGGTAAGAAGAATATTTTTTATTTATGTAGGTGCGAACATGGATGAATTTGTCATTGAATGCAGGGTTTCAGAGCTGCTGAATTTATTGTTGTCATAAAATACTTCACACCCCTGCCATACACACAGTATATTATGTGTTGTACTATGATTTGTGACAAATAAGCATAATGTCGATGTCATACAGGGT
This sequence comes from Eumaeus atala, assembly GCA_017140195.1. Taxonomy (NCBI): domain Eukaryota; kingdom Metazoa; phylum Arthropoda; class Insecta; order Lepidoptera; family Lycaenidae; genus Eumaeus; species Eumaeus atala. Next base: position 120,009 of record JAFELO010001455.1, read on the forward strand.
GCTCTGAATCTGCAACTACCGGTGCTTTCAATACTGCATTGCATGCTGTACTACGTGGAGCTGAACGCACCCGCCGCTCAGCCTGTGAACGCGGACCTTCTGCGTGCTGTCGCCAAGTTTATTGACGTGAGACCCCATCAAGTTGTAGCTTAGAAACTAATTTACAGTAATTCGACCGTAAACGATGCCAATAAATGTTCACCGTACCTCAATACTTATATCATAACGTTTCATAAGTTTGTAGTTACTGTCAAAGTGTTAAATAGCAATTCTATCCTTTACTCTTAACTACCAAACAAATGATTCATATTTATATTATAACAATCGAAGCGCAACTTTTTTGGGATTACCGGATTTGGGTTTTACAACGGCAATCCTTTGACGCGTAAGTTCCCAATAAGTCCATCGGGGACTTTAACATAATCTGTAAAGGCGGCAAACCTCTTCATATAGGTGGTAAGTAAATTATTTATCATCATAAAGGATTTTATGTAAATTGCACATGCCTTACCCAGTTCAAATCGATATGTCTAATGTTAAAACTGTATGCTTCCAACAGCAAGACGGAAGCAACTACAAGGAAGCAATGAAGATCCTGAAACTGGTAGTGACGCGATGTTCCACGCTGGTGGTACCGCCGCACTGGGATCATGCATCTTCAGTTCTCGATGCGGAACTACACGGGAAAAAGGTATACAATATGGATTGCAAAAAAAAAAATCCTTAGTTACAAAGTAAACTGCACCGAATTTAGTGTCATTATTTTCATACTAGCGGCCGTCAGGTAACCATATATTAAGATTTTCAAAGGACAATAAGGTTAGGTATTCATTTTTTTACTTACTGTACTGAATACGCTAGTGATTATGTCTATTGTCTTTGTTAAAACCTGTATAAACATAAATATACTTATGGACGCATGTGACGTAAGTGCGTTAGAGTAATGCTGGTGTTACTCTCGATTGCCCGGTCGCTGTTTCTCACGAGGGAGAAATTACTAATCCACATATCTACCAAACTAAAAAAGTTTAACTTTTTCTTGAATTACCAACAAATATTTACTCGGCAGGAGCTACCCGGTCGTACGATGGACTTCACGTTCGACTTGTCTCAAACCCCGGTGATCGGCCGCAAGTACCTGACCAAGGGTGGCAGCCAGCCGGCCACTGGGCCGTCGTCTCTGTCAAACGCATCGTCTGTCACTCCAGATAAAGGTAACGTTTTTTCTTTTGTGTCATTGTGTTTTGTTTGGGTTCCGTATGTCACAAAAAAAACGGAACCATTGTAGAATTGCTTTGTGGTTCATCTATCAAGGAAATATAAAGGGATCTTCCAGTGACCTGGAATCACCAAACTTTGCAGAAGGAAATGCAATACTGATAAAAGGAAAAAAATCGAAACTTGTTAGGAAGACTATTCATTATTTATAGCATTTAGTACTCTGTGCTTACTGCCCCTTACTGTCGCTAACGTAGCGATTTTTATATCATATAAAATTACAATTGCTAACTTATTTCTGTAACATTGTGTGATTTTGAGTTCCCTGATAGGTTAGCAGAGGAGACTTTTATTTTGTTCATGTATTAATATACATATAGTAAGTTTATGGACTGGATTTGGCCGGCACAACCGAAGCACCTCCCCGGTCGTGCGGGCCCATATCACTCTCGCTCATATAATACCGCAGCAATGTTGAACACGTGATACATGAAATAACTACAACTTCGTGCATTAGTGCACACAGTTTTTTTTGACTGATTTCATTACGTAGGTTCATCGACCTCCGGTTCAGCGTCCACTGTGGTGGGACCCGAACCCAGTACCCTGTCCAACGTCCACCTGCAGAATGCCGCGTCTCCGCGCCGCTCGCTATCGCTGTCGCCCGCGGATGCGCTCGCCTCCGGCTGGAAGAGGCCTTGGATGTCGCAAGTAATGTCACTGTCGCAGCACCATGACTATAATCATGAAAGGAGACGGTCCAAAATTGTATCGATCGTAGGCCTGGCCTTGTACTACTTTAAAGGAAATAAAATATATAGGGCAGTTTTTAATATCTTTGTTGAGAACTGTGAATTCATCTCAATTTCAGCGACACACTAATGTTTCTGTCTGTCTGTGAAATATTTTATGTCGCTATCCTACTGCTGGTAACTAGTTGCAGTCAGCGCCAAAACTGCTATTCCATTTGAGTGACGTCTCTATAAAATGTATCGTCATCGTATTACTATCATACTAGAGCTAGTGGCATGCCACATCGCGGACGAGCTGTGAGCGCACGACCGGGGAGGTACCTCTCGCTCTCATGATGCCGCCTCAATATAACGACTATGCCGTCGTGTTCCGAGCGGTTAGCTAGTTTTCAGTGGCCCATTAGAGGGAAAAAGAACAACACGTCTGCATCACTATTATACTATATACAAAATAGTCATCATGCATTGCAGTACTTCTAGGCATCTCTTAAAGAAACCCAACACGGTACCAGGCGGGTAATATTCACCCGACCAGACCGGTAAACCGAACTTTCGAAGCTACATATATTCAATTAGTTATTTTATAACATCTTTAATGTCTGCAGAGTCGTGTGCGGGAATGTCTGGTGAATCTACTGACCACGTGCGGCCAACGCGTGGGTCTACCCAAGAGTCCATCTGTAAGCAACTCTATTTACGTAGCGTTAAAGTTTGAGTATTAATATAATATGTACAGAGCATGATTTGTGTTAGATAGCTGCCGTCAACATGTTGCATACATAAGGTGACCATAATACCCTGACTGTGGGCTCACTTCTGCACAGGACAGACCTTTTCCCATTATTCGTCCTGGTGTGCCTTAAAAATCTTTGAGCCATAGTATTGTACCATTTTTCAGGTTTACTGCTACCACTTTATCAACACTGGGTGTATTGATAAAGTGGTAGTAGTAAAAACTATAGTCACTGTTAAAGAATGGGGTGTAAATTGTAGTCATTTTTAAAAGAATATTGACGAGAATATTAAATACCAATTTTCACTGATTAGACCCGGCCAGTGAAAATTATAGAAAAGCGATCAAAGAACCATTCATTTTATTAATGTTTATTTATAGTCATAACATTATTTTGGCTGTTACAAGTATAAATGTCATTGACCCCATTCATAATACTTTATGTAATTTCTTATACTTACTTATAATACACACACAACGTTTAATGCCTACAGCCGAAATACATCGTGCTGGGCTCCCAAATAGCTACATAAATATGTACTCTTCGTCGTGGTGTTTTAGAAATTTAATGCAGTTACATTTAATATAAACTGACACAAAGAAACCCATGTCCTGTTCCAAGCTAGAAAATGGTCACTTTGTAAATACAGACAAATAATGAACATATTTCTACCCATCGCTGCGTATAGGACGATTTAATAACCACTTTGTGTTCCAAGGTAAAGCTGATACGTACTAATGCTTGTGCACAAACACGCTGTATACTCAGAGTACATGGCTAATATCCAGGGTTGTACTGTGTTACGATAAACTGGTGACGCTGGACATATAACTAGCACAACTCAAGTAGAGTGAAGGCCAACTGGGGGTTGGCTTTAAAAAGAGGATGTACATAACCTCTGCATGTGCGGATGTTTTTGGGCAGTGACCTTTAATACCTGTGTAATTTTAAGCTGTGCTACTTATATGATGCTAGTTATAAATTAAGTTTTACCGGCAATGCTAGTAGTACCCACTGGAATGACCACTTCTTACCGCTAGCATTGCTAAGTCCGCTTGTAAGAGTCATAAGTCATAAATATACACGTTAACTACACAGCTATGTGCTTAAAGCGGGGTTCAACTTTGACAACCGCGAAGATGGTGATGTATTTGGCTTAATGCTCACTTCTAAGACACAACATATCGAACACGTGTTGCCACCATCTATCGCTTCAGCGCTGAAAGAAAGTGTCGCTTCTGGGTAACAAACATGGATGCAATCTGTAGGGACTGCAAATCTCACTACTGAAATACTTAGACACAGCTAGTAAGTACCTCGTGTGAAGTTAATTTTTATGTTATTGGAGGATAAATCTATTAATCTGTGTCGACATATCCGTACAGTAGCGTCTGCGTGAAAAGTGACAAGTAAAGTAAGAGTTCAAAAGTAAACCAGCTGTACAGTAATTTGGTATTTCCTTTACAACATTATCTGTCAATGTTTTGTGTTTTATATATCATATTTCTTTTCACCTTTATTTTCCAAATTGCACTATGGTGCGACGCTATTGGCACGCTTCGGTATCTTTAAAGATTCACTAGGCTTTATCGCTAGTTGAACATATATGACGAGAGAAACACTTAAACCTAGTATATGACATCATGTCATATACACGGTGGTCCATTGGGGGAAATTCATAGGCGTCGGTAGTCGTAGAACTGCTCTGATTGCTCGTTTGTCCTTTATACTATAAAGAAACCTAGTTGTCTACAGGATCAAAAATAATTAAAATATTTTATAGCTGTACCCATACATTTAACAATTAATGTTAAAAAAATATATAACAACTATTATAAGTAGATCTCCACTTACAAACCGGAATGATGGACGATTATGACCAAATGATTTTGTTACTTACCGTACTCAAGCACAAATTGGCACAACTGCAAAAATCTTGATTCATTCTGAGCAAAAAAATATAATCGTAATTTAATTGTACACTAATCGCACAGAGTATGACAAAGCCGACTAGCAAGTTACAGAGACAATATTTCAACACATTGCACTCACATTACTTTCTTCTTGTGATCATATTCGTCGACTGTGTATTGTCTCTACAGGTGATATTCAGCCAAAGTTCTGAGCTGCCAGAGAGGGAATCCTCCATGGCTTCCTCCTTAGAGGAGGTATCGGGTACTCCAGGCCACGAGCCCTCGGGGGGTGCTCCTCCCACCGACCACTTTGGAGTATTCAAGGATTTCGATTTCTTGGAGTATGAAAGCGAAAGTATTGAGGTATGACTATCAATATATTTTTTATTAGGTTAATGTATTATTTATTGTATATTATGGATATATTCACGGTTGATGGAGTGTCAATTGAAGTGGCCCTTCTAAGTTTCTGTTTCGCAGCTGAATTATGGGCTAGCATGGCCGTTACCGGGATACTCCTAGTTTATACCATAATACCCCCCTGACCTGTTGACTGTGCTATTATGTTTTTGTAGCACCAGCTCGACCTGAAGGATTTGGCAGAGGTAGTGTAATCGGGCCTGCACTACCGGGGAGATCTCGATCATACGATAGCGCCGTAACGTGACAGCTGTATCGCGTTCCGTGCGGTTTGTTTTTGGTGCCAGACAAAAGAGGTGACACGTCGGGTGACAATTATATGGATGTTAACGGGCATCGGCTGTTAGCAAAAGGAAAGCCTTTGGTATATGCCGATGTTAGGAAAAGGGAGGACAAAAATGGGCTGTCGCTTCGAAATTTGAATATAATTATAGTTTTGCTTCAAATATTCCTTCAGAAACGTGGTATATACCGAAGATATTTCTTGTAGGGCGAGAGTTCAGACAACTTCAACTGGGGAGTCCGTCGGCGACTGCTGAGCGAAGAGAAGGAGGACGGGCTGGTGGCGGAGCGCAGCCCCCCGCCGCACCGCTCCCGCCCCCACGACCACGAACATCATCACCACTTGAAACCGGTTGGTATTTATTAAAGCTATGCTTCTATTGTGTTTTTGAAACTGCGCACGCTCGACGACATAAAAAAACGACAGGTATCAAACAATAACGATATTCAATAAGTGATTTCTAACAGGCGCCACAGTTAGACCCACGTAAAATGTATCCCAAGGAAAATTCATAATTTGAGGATTGTAATTATTTCATATTTTTAACACATTCAGCTGGGCCACGAGGACTCCTCGGATGAAGACGCCGGCTGGGAGGACTCCCCGGCCAGCCGGGTGGAGACGGGCGAGGGAGACGCCGCCGCCGCTCAAGAGTTGGCATTGCGGATCCGAGCGCACTCCATATCCAGCGCCTCTAGCGGGGAGCCAGAGGGTATATAAATATATATATAGCCACTATACTGTTTGACTTGTGCGAGTATTTGGCGTTAAAGTTACACACACACAGGCCAGCCCCGGGTCGGGCCGTGACATGTCGTTGTTGCTTCCATCCCCGACTGCATCAGATGGAGGATAGTGATGATAGCTTTAAGCGTATGTAGACTATGTTCCCAGCTATATCCTGAACTGTTATAAAATATGACATTCGTCGAGATCCATAAGTCATATTTTAAGCAGACAGGATCTAGTTTTAATTCTTTTTTTAGGTTTTAACTTCTAACAATAGAGTATTTCGATATCAGATGTTAGGCGGTGTTAAGCTGCCATGTGTACGAAAATTTCTCGCCGTCATATTTGTTATTATCAGTGTATGTCATCAGTAACGTAACAACAGGGTGGCGTCGGACAAAAGGCCATTAGCGCGAGGTGGCCCCCGGTCAGAGACCAGTGTGCACACGAGGAACATAACACACATTGGCTAAGATTTTTTGTATGGGGAGACAGAGGGGCACCATTCCATAACTTGACCGCGCCCCCCTAATGATATATACAGGCTGTCCCATAAGAAGTGGACCAACGATATGCCGGTGAAAGAGTATGTTTTAAAAAAATATTTTAAAAAATAACCGAACATTCTTTAAAACTATTTTCAACTTAAATAACCGCTTCTTAGAATGGTTTCGCTATCCCTTTCTCACTCACATGACGCGTTTATTGTTCACGTTTGGCAAGACACCACCCCCGCTAGCCTAACTCTTCCTAATTATTTTTATCGCTCGGAGCTATCGACGTATTTACTTGTTTTCAGTGCCACTATTTCTATGCTAACCTACGCTTTAACTTTTGGACCTTCTTTGTGCTTGTGATTTGGCCTAGTGACTTCCAAAGACAGATGGATTTTTGTAGGGATATGATCTGACGCCGCAGACGACGTTATCTCTTTTCTAATTTCTGGTAGTGTAAGTCATGAAGGAAAGTCTAGAGTCGTGGATGAGCGCCGAAGTCTAGCTGATGTAGAAGAAAATCCTACTACTAGTGTTCGGCGGATTTCTTGACGACCCGGTGTTGCGAGATCAACGGATTCTTATAGGTTAAAACATCCTCTTTCACCGATATACCGTTGGCCCACTCCTTACGACGGGACACCGCGTATATATTTTTTATACCATAACGGGGCAAACGAGTATTCGGAGCATTTTGATGACTAACGACGCCCATAGAAATTCGCATAGTTGTTACGCAGATGCGTTGCCCTCTTATCTTCCCCATCGGGCCACCGGCTACTCTCAAACCGCACGAAATGTGACTGCGACACTGTCACTACTCCGGTATCAAGTGAACGAGAGGTACCTCCCCGGTCGTGCCGGCCCAATTCCGTTGGGCCATGCACTATACATGGCACTACTTCCTCCTATGCAGCATGCCACTACTAGTAGTAGATATAGTGACACGCTTATGATGTGTGTTGTAGGTGACCGCGGCGACGTCACCCCGGTGCCCGGCGCGGTAGGCGGCGGCATGAGGGACGCGTGGCGCGCCTCCGTCGCTGCGCTGCTGCGGCCCGCTCATTTGCCGCCGATGGCGCTCGTCCACCGACTGCACACCGTCCTGAAGGTACGCCAACACTACGCTAGCACACGCTAGCTCAGGCCCGTGCTTAGTACCACACCGCGCTACGTAATGTATATAAAAATTTAACCTTTCAAATGTATATCAGTATGATATGGTAAAGTTGGGTGTGTAGGAATATGTTTGGAAAATTAATGCCCGAACTTGTTAAAAAGTGTTTTATTATTCAGTTAGTTCACGCGTTTTCTCATAACATCAATCACTTATTAAATATAAGCAATTATCACCATTTAGCTGAACATTCCTTTATGTCCGATACAGAACACATAGAAAAAAATACATTTAGCTTACAAAGATATAGTTATTCGTTACGAGGAAATAACTTGTAAAGCAATATCCGGTGGAGGTTACTATACTCTAGCTAGAGGACGGGTGGAATCTGGGGGCGGTACTCAAACACACTTTTTAAACCCTCCACAGACATAATTTCTGAGTATCGAGCAACTCAAGCGGCATCTGTGTGTGTAGGGGGTCTTCTCGGGGGTGGGTCGTGTGGGCGGTACTTTTTTCACTTTTTATATCATGAGATCAAAGTGTACCTATTTTAATTTTTATATATTTTATTATTAGAATAACGTATGAATGACGTATATGGCATGCCAGTGTTGTTGAGACTTGGTGGAAACGGGGGTTATTATAGTACAATTTTATAATTAATGGCATCAAGGAGGTATCTGTTTTAATTAATTGGCGATTCCCGAGACAGCTGAGTCCTGGATGAAGTGAGTGAATGTGCGGCGGGTTCGAGACAAGACCTACATTGAGCATATTAAAATTACTACATACATCTTTGTGTATCCACCACGAGACTCACATCCTGCATACCTGAAACGATTTCCGTAAGCTGGAAGGTGGATACCCTGTAAGGTGCACCCAGCATTGAGTAAGGTTTGAGGGGCTCTGTCTCTCCCTGAGGGACCAAATCTCTCTCCCCCACACAACCGTCAAATAATATCCTAAACCCGCCATCGTATTAATTCCCATATTTAAGAAGTCTTTGTTGTTTGTTTCTTTTATATGTTGAAGAAAATTTTCTATAAAATAATTTTTTTCTTTAAATCAGGAGGTGACGTCTAAAACAATATCCGTATGCGGGGAGGGCGCGACCCTCTCAGGTGTAGGCGGGGTGAGCGACCTAGGTGCGGTCCTGGAGCGTCTCTCGTCGGAGGAGCCGCCGCTCCTGTGGGCGGGGCCGGCGGCGGCGGAGTGCGCTCGTGTACGCGACGCTGTCAAGTACGCGGCGCTAGAGATCAACGAACACTTGGAGACGTACTTCGACAGGCGAGAGCATACGCTGGAGGTGGGTATTGGATTTTGTATCTATGGATTGATAAAACAGTTGATTGTTACAAATAGCATAACAAAAAAAGAATAACAACTAAGTTAGGTCCGCTTAGCAATTAGAATTCAGAACACCTTATATAATTAGCCTGTTACTGAAAATTGAAATGAGAGGGCCCTGAAGTTGCTGAAGAGTAATTTCAGTGTCGGAACTGTTATGTGGCATAACGACATTTTTTTGCCCGTTGGGGGGGGGGGGGTTTGGAGTCATCCTCTTCTTCGATCTGCACTTATTTTCTTCTGATTAAATTCGTCGCAATTCAGTTGTAGATTTTACTTGCGGGCTCCGGACAAGAATTTTATAGGAGCATCCTGATGGTCGCCGCTGTCGATCTTGACGACATAGGAGTAGTAGCGGTGAGAACAAAATTCCCAGAATCTTTTGGTACAGTCAGGCAGAAAATACGGCTCCCTCTTCCTTGCAGCCCAAGTTAAATCCGGAACAGAGCCATTTCTGCGTACAACTGCTTATTATTGAAATCATGTTGTTTGTTTGTTCAGACGCTGGAGCTATCTCGCAGCGCGGAGGAGACTGGTCGGTGCTTATACAAGCTCATCTTTCAACTGCTGCTATTGTTGGAGACCAACAACAAAATGGTGGTCGCTGTTTACCACGCTGCGCTGGACAATAGGGTAAAAGACCATAAGCTCCCGTGTTGGCTGTGCGACGCAGAGCCGAATTATAAGGGTGTACATTAGGGCCCGAGGGAAATTCCCCGCACAACCTGTGCCCCTCAACCCTCCTAATATTTCTGGTATTCTCAACTATGGTAATGATGATGATGAGTAATGATAACAATATTGTATTGTCATCATTACTCTGTATATGCCTGTAACTTATAACAATGATCAATAATCCATGCTCCAGGGCGTAGAAATGAGCGGCGCTGTGATGAGTGTAAGAGCAGCCCTCATAGCGCATACGTCCGACTCGTGGGGGGAGTACTCGCCCACTGCGCATGACGACGCTAAACTGCTGCAACTGATGCACCGCCAGCGGTAAGAGAACCGGCTTTGTTATGTCTTGACATGTTTCTATACACACGCACACACATACGTAGATATCGGCGTCTGCTTGAGGTTCTTTGTAGCAAAGGAGGGCAAGCGGACAATAAGAGCCTTATGATGACTACCGCCCGTAGGCAGCCGTGTTATTCTCATGTAGATACGTTGCCTTTCCTCGTCCCTCCAATGGGCCACCGGCTCCTCATGAACCGGACGGAACACGACAGCGGAATATAACTACAGAGGACGAAACTTATTCCCCTTAAGACCTAATTAACCGCAGATGTTGACTGCCTTTGTTTTTATCCATATACACCTCATCCGATTCCGTTGGCTCCACGCAATAATTGACGAACATTACTGGTGTGCAGTTGGGGCGCAGCTCTATCGCTAGTGCGGGACAGAAACGCCGAGCGAATCCTAGAGCGAGGCGAGCTGCCAGAGGATGACGTCACAAGCTTGTTACACGTCTATTGCAAGGGACTGGCTCAGGTGCATCCAGGTAAGCTTACGTCGTCCACAAGATAATAGCACAATAAATAATATAATAGCACAAATTCACTTGCTAATATCTACTAATGAATATCATCTTATTGAAAAGGAAAGGTACACCCACGTGCGTCCGTGTCGTGGAACGGTTCCGCCATTATGTTTTTGCTCTCGTGCTATTTGTTTATTTTATTCGCTTACTATATTTATTGTCTTAAAAATAATAACAGTTTATTTACAGTCACAAATCTCTGAAACTATCAATTCCATGAAGATAATATTATATTCAATATACTTGCATTTTAGCCTACATAGTGATGTTCTAAATTAACACGAAAGTGTCACATCATAACAAACTACTCTAATAATGCGGTTTATTTAAGGAACATGGAAAGTGCTTATTGTACTGCATCCGAACCGTAAAATTGTAAAATACTTAAAATAGGAACACGTGAGCTAGCTGATTTTCTACTTGAGTAGTTTCATTATGATAGCCAGTTGATTGAGAATTGTACCATACAAAATACCAGGTGTATAAGGGATCCTTTGTATATTTTAATATTTAACCAACAAGTTTTAAATACACTTCACAAAATTTTAATGCTTCTACATTCAGCAAATAAATAAATATTCTATTCATATATCCAGACATGGTGGCCATCACCCGTCCCGTCAACGAGCTGTCTCAGAACCTATCCTTCATGATGGAGAGCCTTTACAAAGTATCACTCGCTCTGCAACATCAGGAGTTTGTCTGATGCCGCGCCCGCGCGTCTCGCCCGCCGAAACGCAAACACAAGATGAAAACCACCCCCCCTGCGGTCATTGATGAGTGAACAGTGCAGGGATTAACACTGACCACAGCCTAGTGCTTTAAGCTAAGGCCTTATCGAAATTCTACGTCTGAGGCGTGCATAAATAATACTGGTGTTCTTTTCTAAAGTCATGTTGTAGGTAAACATTTTATACTTAAATAATACACGTGACATAAATACAGACTATAAGTGCAGTTGAGGCTAGTGATGTTCAGTGCTACGCCAATGTGTCTGTGCTATGTTATCGTAGCAGATGTAACAGTGTGTAATACGACATGCGTCAATTTGACCAAAAGGAACAATTGTACACAGCAGGCGGGGGTTTAAGACCCCTAAATCCGGCACTGTTAGCTAATTGTAACCAGTGACTTGGTGTGGACTAATTTGACCTGGAAGGAGTCGCATCAGCAAGTTTTGTTTGTCAATTTACCAATAGTACTTTTCCCGTGTATGTAAATTAAACAACGCGGCCCTTTGAGTGCCAGCCAAGACTGTCGGCAATGGCCCGCTAGATCCCTGGTCACCTACGACTGCTATTGTAAACTTCACTCGTCAATATAAAAATAAAACTAGTTATAGCGCGTTCTTACTGCCCGACGTTTCGGCCGCCTAACAGCACATTGAGAATGAAATGTTAAATGTGTGGTCCGCGATAAAATACGATATTTCGCTATTACCTTAATCGATTTCCGCACTAACCTAATAAATACAAAATACATTTCGCACACTACAGATTATTAAGAACTAATCATTTCTTCAAAATGCAATGACTAACAGAAAGCGAATAAGGTAACGAACGCAATCGATGCGGTCGTGTCTAGAAAACAACGCAACCAGTTGCAGTAAATATGTATGATCATCATTATTATTATCAGTCCTCATCGGTCCACTGCTGGATGCATGCCTCTCTCAATGAACGCCAAGACGGCCGATCTCGTGCTATTCGCATCCACCCCGGACCGGCCACTGCATACTTAGTATAATATATACTTACTTATAATCTGTATACTTTAGTATTATTATTAAAAGATGTATATATTATCTAGATGTTATAAACTGAAATCATAAAAATATATATTACAATCACATTGGTTTAAAGTTAAAAGCAATGATATCGTTAGGTTTGAGAATATAATGCCACACGTCCTATGAAAAAATCGAGACTAACACAATACAATATATAGATGCACCACTAATTGTGACACGTAGTATCAAAATACAACAATTTTCCTATCACGGCAATGCTGACTCCTTGCCTCAGTCTTATACAAGATATTCACAAGTTAGGATATTTTTTATGAATGACATGAAGGTGATTTAAATAACTGTAATCATCTAAGAAGATGAGAGGTTACTGGAATAACCCCTACTATCTTAAATGGGAGTAACCTCTCACGTCCGATACGACGAAATGGGATTTAGGTAAATTCACATGGATACGACGAAATTACAAGGACTTAAATATTATTTAATCTATTTAATTGTTATCAATATTACGCCATTTTGGTAACGGTGCAAATTTAGGCGTTTCCGTGTGTAATTTTGGTGTAGCAATTGTAGACTAACTGTATACCTTTCACAATTATCGTATCGACCAAGTAAGGTAAATCTTACCAAACGTTAGAGTTGCCTTCATATATATCTATAACTTGGGCGTAATTTATTTTGATTTTAGTTGAAAATACCCTTTATAAATATGTAGGTACTATAATAATGCATAATTACAATTAAATTCTACGAATAAATATTGTATATTATATGCTTTAGTAAGTTTAATCACAATTAAATAAAATATTGTACAGACACGATTATATTTCGGAACAAATATTTTAAATTATGTATAGATAAATAACACTACTAGTATCTATATATTATCACTATATTTATAGATCTAAAGTCTTATTTTCGTCGATGTGTATATAATTTAATATGCTTGACAAAATTGATTCGTACTAATAAAATCTGTGTTGCCACAGTTGTCTACTGACAATACCCGCATGACTTGACTATTATTATATAAGACAATATTTCGACATTACAAAAAGTTGACGAAACCTGGCTGAAGGTAAAGTAGAATAATTCTCTCACGCGGGGCCTTATGTGCTTACCTGCGACGGGGCATAGGGAAATAGGTTTACCGGTGGGGAGTAAAGTTTAAGTAGGTTACTGAAGTCTGACCAGGCAACAGAGTCGGTAGTTCGTAACTGAGTCAGGACGGAAGGATTACTTAGTATTACAGATTAGCTTAGCTCAGTATTTCATCAAATCCGTTATCCGTGGCATGGCGCGAAGTGTCATAGACTGCTCTAAGTTTGCACTTGTCAGAGAACGTTTGTGTGCAAAGAGAGTATTAACATAATAAGGTATGGGTTAAGAATGTCTTCATGTACACGCGCACATGAAAATATCGGCACGATAGTTATATCTGATTGTGTCGATTTATATGGGCGTCTGTCAGTTTGTGAACCACACACAAGTGCCTTCGCGCATTCCGCAGCAAACGGGCTTTGTGAAATATAAAGTCATTTGACTTATAAAATATTTAACTATCTATTGACTGTGTCCTGTAATCAGCTCCTTTATATGCGAACTAAACTAGGTTAAGTTTCCATATCAGCGTCTTGATATAGACGAATTAGCGAATTTAATAATTAAATTAGATAAATGTTATAACAAATTTAAACGACGCAAGTATATTCGTGTAACTGATCTCACATAGTACTAGCACGCGGCTCTCCTTGTTATTTATTGGTTTTTAAAACTTCTTTTCTTGTCAACACAGGTATGGTAAAATTCTACTGCCTTAATAACTTTGGTATCTCCGTCCCATATTAAAGCTAAAGGCACATTTACTATTTCGTTAAATTTTTTCGATTCTCTAACTGAATTGCAACGTGTCTCCACTTTTTGGAATGTAAATATAAATTTTTACACTGAGTGAACAAAGTTTAAAGGAAATGTTACAATAGATTTTAAATACCAAAACAATTTGTAGACGAACCGCGACTTAACCAAATATTCGTTTATGTTACAACCAAATAAATAAATATGCTTCTTAATAATATTTTCGCTTGTAGACTTATTTCGTACTGCAGTTGATATGTTACGATGTTTAGTTTATATTGTTGTTTTGTAATTTAATAATTAAATAAGTCTTGATGTACTATACAATAATCAATTAGTGTAAGTCTCCACGCTTCTCGATTGTAGGATTTTAGACGAGCCTCATCGACCTACACGTAAGTGTTCATTTATTCCTCTGGTCACTGTCCGTAGATCCCTAGTGCTAATCAATGCTCAACGTTAATTGCTATATCGATGTAACATCCTCAGTGTAATGGTTTAAATGTGAGTCAATAATAATCAGTATCTATATAATTATGAAACGCGTACTGTTTCAATTTTATTTATTCAATTCTATTTATTAATTGAATGTGTTATGCATTTTCGGCCAAGAAATTTTCTTGTCTATTGTCAAGTTTTATGTTTTAGATGAAATATGAATATAAAGGAATAATAGGAGCAAATCACGAAGAAGTAATACTAAGCAAAATTGTTTCGTGGCGAGCATCCTACTAGTGGCGGTCCTTCTTAGTGTCTAATACTAGGCACCTTATAGTCTTTGTCTGTTTTTTTCAATTTGTATCAAATAAAAAAATAAATATGTAGTCATAGGGACTGTCAATATAAATAAAAACTTAAAACTATCAAAAATAACCTGTATTTAGTAACACACCTGTAGCGTCGCGTAACTGCTACGACTTCGGGTACGCCGCTAGCATAGCCCAGGAATTTAGAGCTACTCTTAACGAGTAGCACCTCTTTCGTGAGCTACGTTGCATGCTGCTGACGCAGGTTGCTGATGCGAACTCATAATACGAGTATTTTCCCTGACATCGTTAATATTTTCACTTTAAAAAATAAAGAACTATTGATGAATCCCAATCGAAATATCGACCTCACCTTAACTATTAAATGGACGTGTAAAAGTAATAACGAAAAGGCAATTTCTTGACCAATCTTATATGAACCAATTGAAATTTATTTTTTGTTTAATTTAAGTACATGAAACTAAGCTTTAACATATACTTGAAAATTAAATCTGATAATCACAGTAATGTAATACTCATTGAATTAAATGTAGTGTAACGAATGTAAGATGGAGATGTGGGGCTCGGACACCCTGTGATGGAGTTGCACCAGGAACTAACACCAGCCCCTATTATTGTGTGGCCCGCGCCGTTATAGTTAGTGTAAATTTTTGTTTCGTTGATTAATACTGGAGACGACCGGCGCAGGTGTAACGGTCGTGGGTTCGAATCCCGTCAATTCAATTTCAAAAACGAAATGTATATTTAGTTTATAATATTTATTTATTGTGTGTAGTTAAAAAAATATAAGTAATTGATATCTTGAGGGCTGTATGTTTACAATCTGTTACACGACAGCGCGTGCTACTGTAATATGGGAGCGGCGAGAACATTCTTTGTATCATCCAATGCGTCCGTCAAGCGACTCAACGATCAAGTGTCATGTTCATATTTGAAGTATTCATTAAAAATTACTCTATGAGCAGACTAAACTATCCAATAATTTGACGATACAGTCTGAACGAAACATTTTCACATCGACGCTTTGTTGGTGAAAAAATGAAAAAGTTCTGACATGTAGAAAGAACATAGATATACAACGCGAATGTGGGTACATACCTTGATCAGATTGATCTGCGGAGACTATCCGAAAGTGTCAAGAGTATTCACAACCGGCGTCGTATGGTGAGCGTTATGAATGTGGAGGAGGCGAGGCAGGTATGCAAGGATCGTGATATGTGGCACTCGGTTCTCTCTGCCTACCCGTGAGGAACCTGGCGTTACGATGTGATGATGATGAAAATAATATTTGACAAAAATTTTGATCGTTTATACGGCGCCTTAACATGGAACCGAATAACCTAAGCAACTCATAGACTCATCTCTTCTTTTGCAGTTTCTTCTAATGATATTTTCCATGATTTCACTATTTTATTTTTGTGATAATTTTAATGTCGTCATTATTGACAATATATATTTAGTTAGGTATTTAATTGATATTGAATGCGTCTATGACATTAGTGAATTTAGTTAACGTACTAATTGTTTTTTTAAATAAATTGTATATGTGTTTTATTTAATAAATAAATAATATTATTAATTGGTCTTTTTATACTTTTTTCACAACAACCTGCTGGATACCACTGCGCTAAATTAAGTGAAATAAGATGGAAAATATTTATCATGAAAAATTTTCCTGGCAAATGTAAGGTTTAAATAAGCAAACATTGTCAGATTAATTCATAAATATTAGATGAACATGCTATCGCAGTTTGCCGGTTTGGGTGTACAACTCTTTCCACTTAGGGGTATGAAAAATAGTAGCCGACTCTCACCTAATGAATATAAAATTTGGTAAAAATCAATGAAGCCGTTTCGGAGGAGCGAGGTAACTAACATTGTCTAAACACGAGAATTTACGATTTAGAGACGAGAAGTTGGCTCCATTTCTTGAGGTGCTGTCATCGTCCCTCCCCTCCAATGTGCCACCAGAAAGTCACAAACCAAAGGAAACTGGATGCATGAGAGGTACTGGCACAGTTCGGCTGCAATGTAGTGGCGTTACGTCTTAATAGATATGGGTATTCAATGTACCACTTTTTTATTGATTTTGTTTTTATGCCGTCACCATAACTGCGTTCAGTTGGGCAGCGTTTTGATTTTAGAGTCGCGTCCTCAAAATAGGAGTGGACACCGTATGGGATCAGTTACAACCGTTTCGAATGTTCTATATATCGATTTCGATGATTTTCTATCTCCTACTTGAGACATAATACTAGCTAATGGCTACTTGAGATGTAATTTTAACATAAGTTCCATACGAAATAATATTACCCCTATCAAAATTTATGTTCATCTGTCGGTCTACCTTATACACCGTTTTTCAATCTCAGAGATTAATCTGACATTAGCGATGTTGCAAATTATTAGTAGTTGTAAGTAAATAGTGCTGCGCCGTTGTATCAGTAAATAATGTAAAGTGAAGAATAATGAACGTGTTTACTTAAAAAGATTAATACAACATTAATATGAAATATAGGTTAATAAGTGTTGTTAAGTATTAGTATTTGGAACAAAACCATTTTTAGAAAAAATCACTACTTACTTAAGGTATAACTGACACTGTTACTGTGGAGTTAACTAATGAGGTACATGCAAATTTCAATTCATGCTATTTTATAATCAAAATATGTAATTCTGTCATAGTCGTATTCTATGAATCGCCTTATTCTAATAGGGCTAGCCATTTTCAAACACAGTTCTGTTTTCTTTATCAACTATAGATGATTGGATACGACTGAATCAAATTCTGCCAGTAATTATTTCGACAAAACAAAACCGCTCTGTCTTTTTAATGTCGTAATGAAATACGATGTAGACAATCCGACTGCAACTTTAAGGCTAAGAAATATAAAAATTTGTGAGTATAGTAAGCGTTTTAGTTTACGTTAATATTTATTGTAATTATTAGATTCCTGTAAAATTATAACGTATAACATGTTAATTAGATTTAAGTAAAATGAAATAGAAATTTATTTAAAGTCTTTAAGTGGTCGGCAACATCTATCTCAATCCAATCATAAAAGATGTGTCTTACGAATAGATATGTTTTATCATTAACTTTTTAATTCTTACTAAATAACGTCGACAATTTTGCAAATTATTTCATACACATCCCTAGGATGTAATCGAGCGTATTGGTTTAGATATATCCGTCTCACCTTGTGGGAAGAGGAAGGAGCCCTGAAACCAATAGCTATGTCTCTTTCAGACAGAAAAATCAATATCACCGTAGATTTGACCTATTACGAGGGCAGTAGACAATATAGGTCACTTATATAGATGACAGATAGTGTTATAACGGTATATCATTAAAGTTCTGAAAATAACTTATTTAATATATAGACATCTACTATCTATCGCTTTCCAGTAGACATCCAAGACTTAATTAACGCACCTATGAGAGAGTGGGCCATTGGATTATTCACAAACTAAGTATTTCGTTTGCACCAAACCAGTGCCCCATTTCTACGCACTAGTTGTAAATAGGGCGTCAAAGCTAAAAGATAAGATTTACCATTTTTTTAATATAAATCCAATACATATGTTGTTTTTGATTCCCATGTCACTGTCATCCATGCAATGATAAAAAAACGGCATATTGGAAAGTTATAGTATGGCCATTATTTTTTAAACCCCTCTCCCATACAAGAGTCCCTTTTGATAAAGAGAATTCGGTTTTTATGCCTGATGTGCCGAAGGTCTCATCTCTACAGTGAACGATACTCACCTTCCATCGCCGCTTCTGCACAGACAAAATCTTCTCAGCCAGCTTACGCAGATTCATCAGGTGTTTGGTTAACAACTAGTTAAGGGATTTCCAATTAGTTTATTCTACGTACCACTCCTAGGAAACAATACGGCAGACAATAACATTTTCTCTAGTTGTGGTTGCGATTGGTTATAATAGAAATCCTCGTCATGGTTCAAGCCTTGTCGTGGCGGTGGAGCTCAGCAGCCTGCGTTTCAATTGGCTTCGGTCAAAACACCACCAAAGTCAATTGAACCGAGTAGGTGGATGGATGCCCTTTGTACCCCTCTTATAAGAAGAGGGGACCAATGAAATGAGCAGTGGTAGGAGGCGCAATTTGTACCCCTATAATTTGTGTTTTCTTAGTACCCCCATAATAACTAGTCAGTCGAACTGTTGAGGATGTACAAGCGCCAAAACCTGTGTAGGTCACACCGAAAAAAAAACCCCATAATAACAGGGGACAAAAGAGCAAGAAAATGAGGCGGCGCTATCGCGCACGGGTAAGGGGCGAGGATGGGAACATCACTCCTTTGCGCTGTTCCAAGGTACGAGGGTGGATCTAAAAGTTCGTGGCTACATATAAAGTAACGTACATGGAGCTATGTCATCTTTTTGAATCTACCGTCATTTGTTAGTAAGTGTCATATTGATTTATTGTGCGCAGTTTAATTTCGATACTGCACAATATAAATTTTCTGTGATTATTTGTTTAAAGCAATCTGACGCAATTTTCAATAATGGAGAAAATTGGACACCGTGCAGTCATTAAGTACCTCAATAAAAAAGGCCTATCACCAATAGACATCCATCAAGATATGCTGAGCACTTTGGGGGAGTCTCCATCGTATTCCAGTGTCAAGAAGTGGGTAGCTGACTTTAAGCGCGGTCGTGAGAGCATTAAAGATGATCCTAGGAGTGGAAAGCCTACATCCTCTACCACGAAAGAAAACATCGATAACATTTGTGATCTCGTACTGGGTGACCGACGTTTGACCATTGGTAAGATAGCTGAGATAACA
Source organism: Eumaeus atala (assembly GCA_017140195.1). Classification (NCBI taxonomy): domain Eukaryota; kingdom Metazoa; phylum Arthropoda; class Insecta; order Lepidoptera; family Lycaenidae; genus Eumaeus; species Eumaeus atala. The sequence goes on from JAFELO010001455.1 coordinate 139,751, forward strand.
AACATTAGTTATTGCCGGGTGCAACACATAATAACGGAAGAGTTGGGGTTCCATAAGGTAATAAGGGTTCCATAATTACTGCTTGGGGGGCCCGAGGTTGTTTTCAGCTGAACAAAAACGAGTTCGATACACAATTTCGCGAGACTGTTTGGAACTTTTTGATACTGATCCCGAGGACATTTTGTCTAGATTTGTTACCATGGATGAAAGCTGGGTTCACCCTACTCCTGAATCAAAGCAACAATCCAAACAGTGGAAAAGATCAGACTCTCCTATACCGAAAAAAGGCTAACGTCGTTTTGTCGACTAACAAAGTCATGGCTTCTGTTTTTTGGGATGCGAAGGGCATTATTTTTGTAGATTATTTACCGAAAGGTCAAACTATAAATTCTAGTTATTATTGTAACCTTCTACGAAGACTCCGGGAAGAAATAAAAGAAGAAGGCCGGGAATGTTGCGTAAGAAAGTTTTGTTTCATCAAGACAATGCACGTGTTCACACTTCGTTTCGGGTAACAATTACTGCCCCACCTACCTTATTCGCCGGATTTACCCCCCTCGGATTATCATTTATTTCCAAATTTAAAACAAAACATTTGGGTGGCTCGAAATTTTCGACCAAAGATGAGGTGATAGTCGCAGTAAACGATTATTTCGCCGACCTTCCGGAATCTTTTTTTTTCGAGGGGATAAACAAATTGCAGGGGTCAGGTGGAAGAAGTGTATTGAACTAGATGGAGACTATGTGGAAAAATAAAAATAAATTTAGATCCACTTTTCTTTCATTTCCTTGGTCGGGCTTAGAACTTTTAGATTCACCCTCGTATGTTGGGTTGCCCTGTAGTGCGGGACAATCCCATCTGTGGAGGAGGGGTCGACCGACTCGACCTTAGGGGGCTGACTAGCCGTCGAGGTGACCTGACGATTTGTTGATCCGGGGCACCTCACCAAAGTCGGCACTGATGACACTCGCGGTGGTCTTTGTGGGTATTCGGCACTCGATATACCGCGAGCTCCACACACCACTGGACCCACCTCAGGGCTAGTGAAGGCGCGTAAATGCGTTTCCTCGCGTCAACAGAAAAGACAATAATAGCATTTCTATATGATATGAACAAAATATGATATCAGTTGTATTTTCAACTAATTTTATTAATGTCAAACCGTTATAGAACCGCATAAAAAATAATATGCTGCGATCGAAGTCGGCTCCCGGTCAGACAGGAAAAGTCAGAGAGGAGAAATAGGACCACGTCCGATAACTTTCCCACGGACCTCCTATAAAATAGTCCCTCTACTACGCGGAGAATCCCCAGAGCCAGAATACTAAGAATCAAACAACAA
>JAFELO010001455.1:141560-174487 GCA_017140195.1 Eumaeus atala
GCAATTCGTATATCGGTGTCATACTATATTTATAGCTATAGTTTAATGTGTCCAGAGGCGACGCTCCGTGGGTGGTGGTGGCTCTCCCCATTTAAATTATACAACATCACATTTGAAGGAACTGAAAATTACATATGTAGTAATTATAAACACAATGATAATAATAAAATGTGTACCTACAAACTGAAATTATAACGAAAACAAATAGATTAAGTTATATGTGCTGACATGCATATAACGCGAAAAGGTAGAAAAATAAACATTTAGAAACCTTAGTAGTACTTTTTTTATTAAACCTATAGTGATCCATATAAATTTCTTGTATATTATTGATAACGATTTAGGCCCCGCTGTAATGTGAATTCTGTGCAACACAGTGCCACTTAACTCACGCTGCAGGAAAAGTAAAAAACAGACTTACATACAGAGAACTAAGAAATAATTCAAATCACAATACATATGAGAATATTTGATTTAATAATAATTTTGAATACATCTAGCTATACATCAATTGGTTTCACCTGAAATACGTTAATAATTAACTTATTCGTTGAGCAGTGCTACAACTAATAGGCTCTAGACTTTATATGTTAATTGAATATAATTACTACCTAATATAAGCTAAGATACCTGAGATACCTTTAGTAATATTTTTATAATAATAAATTTATATACAATTATAGACAATCTACATTAAAATTTGGTTTGTTTTTCAATGTCACCCACACTCAAAACATCTGTGAATTTCATTACTTTTAACACAAAAAAAATATAACAGGTAGGCAACCATTAATAATTGCCTGCCGATATTTAGTGGCGATTTCACAGGTTCCAATTACGCTCCGGTTAGCGTATTAGGAACTTCTTTTTCTCTTTTTTTCGTTCTGCGCATCGCTATGAGTGCTCGTCTGGCGACGAGACTAGGTTTGGGGTCGAAATAGGCACTGAGCCCCCTATCTCCCGCAGATGGAAGAGATGCATCCCGATATGAGTGTGTAACATCTAATTTAACTATTATTATCATGGCCAGAGGGACCGAGAGGTCCCTCCTCAGACGTCAGAGTCGGGGGAAGCTCACGTGCGGTAGCTAAAATGGCCTCGGCGCTGACGAGAATGTCTGGCTGAGATGATCATGACCCTTCCTTCTTTTCACCCGTCAGAAGTTGAAGGGGGCCTTCCCCCCCTTCAACTTCTGACGGGTGAAAAGACTCGTGCGCGCATCGTATTGGGATTAGTCCCCACTGTAAGGGTGTCGTTCGGACTATCCGTAGTCCAACGTGTGCGCTGTTGTCTGACTTGACGTGTGTCTGGGTAGTAGTGTATGTTTCGTAAACGTCCCCGGGGGCGTCTGCGTGTCCCTACACCGGATGTGTGGTGTCGACTCTGAGAGCGTGTTTGCTGGTAGTGTTTTACATTTGTCTTGTTGCAGTAGTATTGGTCCGACAGATCGTGTTTTGCACGACGACCCGTGATTGTCACACAGTTTGGATCGTAGTCTACTGCGTTTGTGACGAGAGGGTTTGGGTGGCGGGGCACGCGATCGAAGTACTCAGCTGCAATGTCTTTGAAGTGTCCTCTGATGGAGGGCAGTTCAAAGTCCCTGTGTAAGTCAAGATTGCGTACGTACCACGGGCAGCCGGTGGCTATACGCATAAAGCAATTTTGCACTTTCCGCAAAGCCTCTATATGAGAGAGCCTTGCGTGAGCGAATACTACACTGGAATATGACAATGCCTGGCGGATGCAGACTTTGTAGAGTCTGAGCCTGTCTCAGGGACATCTAACTTCTTGCATTTATTAAATAATAAAGTTTGTGTAAGACGTATCGCGAGCGCTCTATTGCGGACTTCAGTCATGTGCTCTGTAAAGGTCTTATCAAACGTTTTTGCTACGTCAAAGAAGACTGTGCATGTCGGATGTTTACGTTTCCGGTTTAACCCGTTCATTACATATTCGGTGAGGCGGTGTACTTGTAACGTACAACTGTGAGCGACATTCGAATTGCTGGTCTATGAAGAGTGCTTTACCTCTTACTTCATCCTTGATGCGCGTGAGAAGAACTCTCTCATACAGCTTAAGCAACGAACTGACGAGGCTTATTGGACGCTAGCTTGTGAGCAAGTTTCCAGGCGTGCATGGCTTGTGAATACCATCCTTCAAGGAGGGCTTTGAATGTGCACACTACGTTTATTAGAGTGGCGGCATGATTTTGCGCACTTTGTTTGTGATCACATCCGGATCACCATCTAGGGTCGTGAGTGCAAAGTATGTGTTGATTTAAGTTTAATCTAGAATTCCCTTGAAGGGAGTATACACAACGCGAAATTATTAACTCAACTGATCTACTCGTTTGACAGGTAGGGAACAACGCGAATACAAAAGCCTACGCGTACGGAAAGGCCACGTGGCTTTAAAAAACAACCACTCAAAAATCACATATTTACTGACTGAATTTAAAGTAAATAGTGTACACGAGCACAAAACCGGTCTTAACAATGGCAGTTTCACCCACTAACACACGCGCAGGTAAAAATACCAAAGATAAGGCCGGAGCGGGAATGGTATTGTTCTGAAGAGAACAATGGCGATCGGAACTAGATGGCTAAGCTCATCGCTCGGCATGTCTGAACAGATCGGCTGACCAACCCGCAACGTTTATTTACTTAACTGTAAAAAAAGATATACCTTCAAATATTTTACTCCTAGAGTAAAATATGTGAAGGTACCTTCAAATATTTTACTCTAGGCACGGAAATTACAAAAATCGTTTCATAGGTTCAAGTTAGACGTAATTAAACTACTTGACACTAATAGCAACAAGTGTAACTAATGTAAATACAATGTTTTCTACCTGTTAGAAATACGTAAACTTTATATTAGTCGTGAATATACTATAGCGAAAATGATTTCACAAATTATCGTATTTTATATACATCAGGCACTTGACGCATATATATCAAATATATATAATATGTCGCAGTTGGATTGTCTAAATCGCTGTATTTCATTACGACTAGCCTTTTTTTAAAACAGAACCGCTTTATTTTCTGGCGGGCCAACGATTGGCCACATTGGATACGGCCGAGTGAAATTGCGCCAGAAAGAGTTCGGTGTTATACGACATTCAATAAAGCTAGCCTGATTGAAATAGAGTGTATCATTATCCGCCTTTTTTCCGTTTTAGTTCCCAGCTTTAACACTTGCAGCGTTGCTGGACATGACAACAACAATGGCATCGTTTGTAGAATACAGGGAAATACAGACTATGCCCAGATAGGTTCGGAGGTTAAAGCGGGAGCGCAGTGTACAGAGGAATGAGCAGGACAGTGGAGAGAGGCCATAAATTACGTTTATAGATCATATAAAATTTCTATTCACCAAATTTGAGCTACGTCTGACTGTCGCTGTACGCTGTCACGCTTCGTGCTGTTTGCAAGTCGCCGGTGGTCCATTGAAGGGGAGGAGGAAAGGAGGACAACGATCAAAATGCTCCGATTGTTCCCTTGCCCCCGTATTATAACAGCGTAAGCAATTGTGTGCTAGTTCCAAGTTTCATACATTCCTCAATAATTAAGAGAGAATTATAGCGCGAGAGCGCGATTATAGATTTTAAGACTGTAAAGGTGTACACAATCATTGGTCATATATAACGTACTTCACTAACTAAATAAACATTGAAAACGTAGTTATAGTTTCGCTTTTATTGTCTCAGTGAATTTAATCCCTTAGCACAGTCGGCGGGAAATATCTATAGGTGACCAAATTAAAGTGACATATAATATACGTTTTTATCTAAATAAGCAAGGAAAAATGAATCATTCATTGTAAATCATATTTAACACAAATCTCCCACTCTTCTTCTCGGTTTTAATCAAGACTACTAGCGCCCCGCGTGTTTATCCGCACAAGTTTCGATTTTTTTTTATTTAGTATTCACTGTTCTATCTTTATTGCCATTCTTAAGTATAAATGGCTTCCTAACTTTCCTTAAAACTCCCCCACTCCTTAAATAATAATGAGCACTTTTAAGCCGTTACTGTTATTATCAAACAAATTAGAAATATCACCCAATGTTATGTGCTCAACATTTGTTGTCTTGATGTTTGAGAATCCCGTTGTCTCACAAGACCTGAATGTCGGGTTTTATTTTTACATTTTTGTTAAAAAACGAATTATTTGCATTTTGTGTCTTTGATATTTTATCAATAAAATTGATAACAATTATTATGATTATTATACATGGACTACAACGTATGTTGTATGTATGTACCTATTTGTCGTTAGCTGTATTTTTTTACTTAATATTGAAAGGCACATGTAATTGTCAACCTGCCTTTAAAAAATGGAACACAGATATTTTGTGTATGAATACATATGCTAACAATATCAAGGCCCGGGCTCAAAGGTGCCCACTAAAGTATCAGTTAGTATGTTAGCAACTTCCGTGGCATGGCAATAAAGTACAAATTTCAATTTAACAAATTCCAGTTAGAATTAAATTAATTAATTGACACGAAGGAAATGTGTGTTAGTTAGATTTAATTAGAACTAGCTAACAGTACAGAACCTGTGAAACGGACCGTGATATAAATATTTAAATATTGTGAAATTTGAAGCACTCAAAATTTTTCTTGTAAAACAACAATGAAAGGAAAATCTTTAAAATAACAAAGGATAACAAAATTGGTTTATACTTTTATTATCTTCGTAATATTACATAGATTTAGAGCATAGCTCTTCTTAAACAAATTGCCTCATTCGCTAGTATCAAACCTATGTAAAGTAAAATGACGTACGAACAGTTCAGATATGTAAAACATATACTAGCCCTAGATAAAATGAAACGTCAGAGGAATATAGATATGCTAGGTATGCAAGAGAATGCTACAAACACTTTGAAGATTGTATTATTCCAAGACGGTGTTTGCCAATTAAATCTTTCACAGTAGCTAAGGAACTGTGAAAAATACTTTACAAATGACACAGCAGTAGGAAATACAAATTCAACATTAATATAGTATAGAAACATGTTTGTTGCATTTGAAAAACAATAAAACCAAACAATGAATTTATTTATTTAAAAATCTATATTAATTAATGTTACATAACATCGGTTTACAATAGAAAGTAATATTAACGAAGTGAATGAGATTGACAACGAAACGCTAATTAAAGCTTAGACGCTTGCTTCAAAATAAATATAATAGCAGCAGGTAATGAGGTTGACGTTACGAACACTTGCAGGATAAAACCCGTTAGTTCATTGAAATATCTGAACAGACCAAGTTAATATATACAAAAATATCTGTAACCACCCCTCAACATGTGACAGTTGTTCGCTTGTACTTACGTAATAAATATACCATTACACGTGTAAACAATAGTAATAAAGTAATACTTGTAGGTCTATATATAAAAATATAAATTAGCGCGCGAACGGAAAAGCGCAGACGTAGGTCTCTTGTATAAAACTAAAAAATAATAATCGTTTTAATTAGTACACAATAATATTTAACATCCTAGACTTTACTGCTGAATATACAGTCGCTCGATTGCACGAGTACTCGCTATTATATAATATACAAGATCAGTAGTTGGCCAGACTACTAGTGGGTATAGTGTAACCAGTTCAGCTATTATTGGCTTGTCCGGGGTGAAAGTTAGTAGTAGAATTATTTTTTTTTTATTTTTGTAGAATAATAGAAACCTTTCTACAAAGGTATAAGTGTAACCGCTTAGAAAGCTAATAATATCAAAATACAAAATAACTTAAATCGTCATATGTTGAGTGGATGTTATTTCAACAAAAACACACATTTCATTGTAATTTTTACCTCTAATATTCAAGTAATTAAAACAATACGCGCACATAAAAAATATAAATACATTTTACGAATAAAAAAATATTTTTTGTTTAAATATAGCAAAATTCTATTTAATACATAAACGAGAGAACACAGAAAAACATTCAATATATCGCAGAATACCTGCTGTAAAACATTTCTATACAAATATTTACAAATATTCAGGGACACATATATTCCACTAATGTATAACGTTAGAAGCTCAAGTCTTATGGAACATAGGAAATTCATAAGATGTATAAAAGAATTCATTACAGTCTTGTAAAATACGCACATATTATATACATAGCAAGAATATTTAGCTGACTGTACTTATTTACACACAGCTCGATAGAAATGATCTCAGCGGGAATGTTCCACTTATATACAAGCTCACTATTACAAAAAAGTGCACTACAAATAAATAAAACTTCGACGATAATTATAAAATATTATTCTTAACATACATTATGGGCTCATGTTGAGATTTCTCTGTACATGTATTGATTATAACATCGGTGTATTCCAGATATTTATAATTAATTAATATCTTTAGTATACACTGAACCTAATTACATTTGCTAACACATCATCAGATAGTAAAAACATATTAACATCAAACATCTATATAAGTGCAGTTTCGTGTATATAGATTATTATAAAACTGCAATAAATGTATAATTTAGTTAAACAGCACTGAGTTGGGATCTTCGTTGTCCATCTGCTTCACGTGCCGTAGGACGTCTTTCTTTGTTATAACGCCCAGCAAGCGCCTGTGGGCGACAGACTACATACATTAGTGACCAGCAATGCGCCATGATTTTATCCGCGGAAAATCAGGTGTCCAATAAAATCATTACTTTTTTAGATTTATAGTAACTTTTATATGACTCATGATGTAATATATTTCATCTAAATTCGATCAGTAGTTTAGCATCTTTATTAGTTGCACAAAACATTGGATCCACCCTGTGGATTTGTGAAAAATATGAATGTTTTCAGTCAAGAGTTTTCGGTTTAGAGTTTTCTGGTATGTAGGTCTTTCAACTTGTATATCTGTGACGTGGTGAGGTGCAGCGGTCGAGTCATTTTCAAAGCACCGTAGTGTGTACGAAAATATGTTTTCATAAATGTTTCCATGAAATTCTACGCTTCTAATAGCTGTTAGGCTATAAAAAAAATGTCAACTTACCCGTTATGTGTGACCAGCGTCTGCCTCAAGCCGAGCTTGCGGAACATGTCGACGACGGTCTCCATGGGCGTCTGGTCAGTGACGGTTATGGGAGCCATGTCTAAGATTCTGTTGAGGGGCAGGTGCGGGGGGCCCGGCATAGGCGCGTGACCGGGGCCAGCGAACATCACCACCGATTGGCCCGTAACACCCTCCATAGTGCGGCGAGCGTTAGCTGGACCAACGAGATTCAGGTTTGAACAAATTTTAATTACATACAATGTTTTATAATTTTCATCTTTCAGAGCGCGGAGAGTGAAGGATGCCTCCCGGTTATGATTCTCTCCAACATCCCTACGACCCACACAGTCGCTCCAGTAATGATAATAATACTTGACTATTATAACTTACATGTTGGGGTGCATCGCCCCCAGCTGCGTGAGTAGCGTGTCGGTCCCCTTTCGACTCCAAACTAGTCACTTCACCCGTCAGACAGAATTGGGGTTATATTAGGTATAACCATGAGCTCCAGCCCAAAAAAAATTTTAAAAACAAGAATGGTCTTCAACACTATAAGCCTGAAGTTGGCAGATACGATAGAGATCCTATCTGCCAACTTCAGAGAACGCAGTAACAGGCAAGTGCAGAGAGGTTATTGAAAACTTACCAATAGCCAAATTGAGGTCTCTGCGCAGAACAAATCCGACTAAATACTGCGACTCCTTAGAGACCACGACCGGATAACCATTGTGTTCTGTCTCCTTCAGTAGATTCTCCACATCATCAACCGTCATCGAGTCTTGTGTGATCACTGCCAGCGTCTCGTTGCGTCTGTTTAAAATAAAATAACACTATAAAAACATTTTTAAAGTTACGAAATAAGAATTTCAAGCACAAATATATTACAATAAAAATTTAAGTATATGATATAATTCAGATCCATTTCAATCTTAATATTTTTCTTTTTTTTTTCAAACGTTAACAGTTAAAACAGTCTAGAGAGTAATCTGACAGACAACGTCAGCAGATCGCATTCTACAGCCACTACGTTCATCACTACCACTACTTAATACTTAACCACTACTTTAATCTGCCTAACTAGTAATAGAACAAAAGTGGGGCTCCACTTATCCGCAAGGTTATTGCGAATTAGTGTTATATGATAATAATTTTGCTTAGAAATAGATATAATGTAGTAGTGTAACAAATACATAGATTGTTACGTATGTACCAATAAATAACAGTGTCTTTTTTTATAAATTTTATATTCGAGAACTATTTTTGTGTTTGCATGAATTTTTAATATGTTGGAGACATAACTAAATACAGTTGAAGAGGCCAACTGTAGTAAAGACAAAAAAAATAAATGCGCTTTTTTGACGTGCACAGACAGTACAACAGTATGTAGATTAAACAATAAAAAAAAATTAATAATACAAGACATCCCAAAATTAAACTTTGCAATGCAACACTATACATAGCATAGCTGGTACCAACAGGGCGCGATCAAATTTAACAGTGTGTAAAGTAATCGCCCGGCTTCGCCATTGTATATCTTGTGTATCAATTCTATAGAGCTATATGACAATTTACTTATAACGGACTATTATTTCGCCATCTTGTGTATCAATTCTATAGAGCTATATGACAATTTACTTATAACGGACTATTATTTCGCCATCTTGCGTATCAATTCTATAGAGCTATATGACAATTTACTTATAACGGACTATTATTTCGCCATCTTGTGTATCAATTCTATAGAGCTATATGACAATTTACTTATAACGGACTATTATTTCGCCATCTTGTGTATCAATTCTATAGAGCTACATGACAATTTACTTATAACGGACTATTATTTCGCCATCTTGTGTATCAATTCTATAGAGCTATATGACAATTTACTTTTAACGGACTATTATTTCGCCATCTTGTGTATCAATTCTATAGAGCTATATGACAATTTACTTATAACGGACTATTATTTCGCCATCTTGTGTATCAATTCTATAGAGCTATATGACAATTTACTTATAACGGACTATTATTTTCGCATCGCTTCAGTTGTTAAAGTCATCTATAATTATTATAAAACAAGGTCTCTAAAAGCAGCAGAATGGATTTTCATTCGGGTTCCAGCCATGGATAGTTATTTCCGAGAAAGGTTTTAGTATGTAATTTGCCCCCGTTCTTCACGAGCTGACAAAAACCCATCTATTGTCCACACTAATTATTTAGTTCAATACATATTCATATACTGGCTCCGGGGGAGGCCTACGTCTACCAGTGACCTTTTCGGGCCCCTAATGATGGTGAAATATTCATACAAAGCTAGTTGTATATATATGCCTTTCACACTAAGTTATTCACGTTGTGCCTCGCGGTTTTATCTAACGCAATCTAAAAATGTTGTTTTTTTTCTTGGCCAGAATCTATGCCTTTACCAATTTTCATCCAAATGATACACATTTTTGCATTCATAATATTACTGGGATAGGTCTTATGGAATATAGCAGGATAGCAGAGCTTCAGCTATGTTTTGAAGGGAAAAGATAACTACATAGAGACTAGAATATACACCCGTTTGTGCCTCAATTACATGCCAGTTCCAGGGGTACCATGGTAATGACACTACTACCCATTTAGCTAGATTTCCTCTACATCATAGAGGAAATAATAAGCAAATAATTTCATATACAATATTACATCGCAATGATTGTATTTGTTTATCGGTTTAAATCAAAATGCGCAGCAACAGTTAGCAAGTACATAATAGTGTTTATTCTATGCGGATCATAATACATTCATGTAATTACTATAATTCTATAAATATCATCGGTAGTAGATCCGTTTGTTTTGCTTCATAGTTTAACTAATTGAGCAGTACAAGTGAGGGTTCTACTTACTTGGGCTGCATGACGTCTGCCGCCAGCGAGGTGTGCTGGAACTCGTCCTTGCTGTCTAAGAAGGGATAGCCGTTGAGTGCTATGTGCGCATCGTATATGCCCTGGCGTCCCAGAGCGTCGCCCACCCACTTCGAGGCCATAGCGGCCGCCATGAGGGGCACGATGTACCGCACGCCGCCGGTCAGCTCGAACATTATCACCACCAGTGACACTATAGGAGGAATAAAAAGATTATGTGTTACGAGTTTCATTCCCGCGATTAAACAGGTTTGAGTTAGGGTTACATTAAGAGGCTGTACGAAATTACGAAAGACAACAAAATTGGTAGCTCAAAATGATTGTGACCCATTTTCGTTACATCTAATCACAGTCGATAATCATTGATGATGAATCACAAATCACTATTATAAACTCCATTACGAAATGTTATAAGTGCAATACCACATGAGACAAGACTTACCTGTCATTCTAGTAACTCCCCCAAGCACAGCAGCTGCGCCCACCATGGCGTACAGCCCCGGTGTGATGCAGTCGTCTCCCGTGGAACACTCGCCGGAGAACAGCCACACCTTGGAATACTTGTACGCCAGCTGCTCCACACCTGCAAGTATATTATACTTAAAATGTACTCAATTATGTTATAGGTGCCTCGTAACACCTTATCCGTATATCTTTCATTTGAAATAAAGTTTTTATATAAATACATTACAAGGTAATGCATTTTCCACATTAGATGTTTTGCTATATAATTCTAAAGGTACACCCTAAACTGTTCACTTTTCCGACGTTTGGGTCACCTTACAGTAGAGCCAAGGACACGCTATGACACATCACTATAACACTATGACTTACCAATGCCAACTATGCGTCCAGCGATGGCCCCGAGCGCAAGACTGGGGATGAAGAGCCCGCAGGGCACTTTCATGCCGAAGGTGAACACAGTCATCACCAGCTTGAGCACCAGCGCCAGGAACAGAAGCCAGATGGCGTGGTACACGCCGGGGCCCGCAGCCGCCTTCTCGATAGCTGTGTTCACTCCCGTAAAATTGCGGTTGTAGTCGCTGGTGAAAAAAAGGTTTTTATGTTCAATGATTACTTTTAACCGACTCCTATGCTGGACATATCTATCTTTCAGAATAATTGACAGAATGGTAATCCCTTGTTGTTTGTATTGATAGCACGAGACCCAAATAGAACAGCAAGAGAGGCTCGTATTCTTGCCTATCGCATAGCAGCCGAACGTTATATTGGGCTGCTATGTTCTCTCACAGTAACATCTTATGACTTGGTTATAGTGGTAGGAAGCCACTGGATGCAGGTGGCTCGTGACCTTGACCTGTGGCGCACTGCGGGGGGTCCAGCAGGAGACGTGTCCGGCCGATGATGTTCTCTCACAGTATGACGTCCGCAGAGAAGGAATTATGTTGCGTTGTAATGTACGTCGACCAGGCACAGGGGAATCTATTTCATATCATATGATAAGACCTGTTCCCATGTTTATACGACATAAATGCATTTGATTGAGGGACGACGCGCACGCATACTCGAATGTTACCACTTACCACAGCGGATCAGAATTAGAAATGCCACATTGGTTGAACAGGAGATAGATCAGCTGGCTGGTATTCATGCGGGTGTACGGGTTGGGGTATGCTATGACAGCGGTCACCAGGGTCACGACGAGCACCTCGGTCACCGGGTATTGGCCCAGCTTGGAGTACTTCCTGTATCGGCACCAGTAGATGTTCGCTTTTATGAATATAGTTGCTATACAACCCTGAAAGAAAGAACAACAGCAAATTTGTTTCATTTTTTATTATAACTATAAAGGAAAGAATATTATGCAACCATTTTTAGCCATCAGCCCTTAACAAATTGTCTATTTTAATAAAAATAAAAATAGGAAAGTAGTTAGAAAACTAAGGGGCCGGTTTCGAAGGTTACTTTAGTCTCAGTTATTGTGGAGTTGCTATTTGATACTTAACAACCGCGTAGATACTTCTAATTAATGTTTTCCCACTGGCACCTGTGTCGAAGTCCGTCGAAACATTTCCACGTAAAAATTCAGATTCCATTTCCAGATAAACAGACAAAACTGCTAACTGTTTTCAATTATCTACCATGACACAGACTCTCTAGTCTGTTATTAACCTTTGTTATTATATACACATTTATAAAAAAAGATTTTACGGAGATATATTTGAAAAAAAAAAAACACTTTAAAGTACTCACCCCAATAATCCCAAGTCCCACAAACGGTATCAACTCGAAGAATATCCACGGTTTGTTGTACTCCACAAAGAACAGCACCGAGTGTTCGTTGCCAAACGGATTTATGGAGCGGAGTATGAACGCCGCAATGAGAGCGCAGAAGAACGAACGCCACAGAGTTTTCAAAGGGAAATAGTATGACACCTGGAAAGATTTACTCATCAAAAACCTGACCATGTCAATAAAATTATAACTTAATATGTTTTATCCGAAAACACACCGTACAACGTTGTTTCTGGCTTAACACATAGTATATGCTTTGCTAAAACAATTCAAGTACTTTGTTTAAAAATCGTAATGATTTTAACAGCCTATTTATAACTTAATAGCTGATTGGGTGTAAAATTGAGATCAAAACTCAGTGTTATAAACGAATCAACGTCAACCTAGAACGACAACATCAACAATTGGTAGATTTAATGAAATCGGTCACATTTGCGCTGCACAGTGCACATCGCTCTTGGAATACCGGCGTCAAATCCTATTAATAGTATAAAAGTATGTAGGGGTAATTGTTGTTACACTTTCTAGTAAAAAATACCGAATCGATTTAAATAAACTTTGCAATAACATAGATCATCACAATAACACACAGTAGTAGTGGGCGCGGGCACCAGCTAGTGATGTATGATAACTATGATGTCGCGTTTCGTATGGTTAGTAAGACTGTGACCAGGGATTTTTCGCCTTTTAATCAATTCTATCTCGCATGACTTCATAATGTTATGAATTAATTATTTTTTTTTGTTATATATAGAACACTGTTTGCTATAAGTTTGGGCAATGAAACAAGGGAACGAAACAAGAGCACATGTTTTTTTGTGATAATGTACAAGGGTGGACCTAAAAGTCCGTGGCCCAACCTACATGGAGCTATGACATCTTTTTAAATCTATCGTCATTTGTTAGTATGTCATATTGATTTATTGTGCGCAGTTTAATTTCGATACTGCACAATATAAATTTTCTGTGATTATTTGTTTAAAGCAATCTGACGCAATTTTCAATAATGGAGAAAATTGGACACCGTGCAGTCATTAAGTACCTCAATAAAAAAGGCCTATCACCAATAGACATCCATCAAGATATGCTGAGCACTTTGGGGGAGTCTACTCCATCGTATTCCAGTGTCAAGAAGTGGGTAGCTGACTTTAAGCGCGGTCGTGAGAGCATTAAAGATGATCCTAGGAGTGGAAAGCCTACATCCTCTACCACGAAAGAAAACATCGATAACATTTGTGATCTCGTACTGGGTGACCGACGTTTGACCATTGGTAAGATAGCTGAGATAACAAACATTAGTTATTGCCGGGTGCAACACATAATAACGGAAGAGTTGGGGTTCCACAAGGTTACTGCTCGGGGGGCCCGAGGTTGTTTTCAGCTGAACAAAAACGAGTTCGATACACAATTTCGCGAGACTGTTTGGAACTTTTTGATACTGATCCCGAGGACATTTTGTCTAGATTTGTTACCATGGATGAAAGCTGGGTTCACCCTACTCCTGAATCAAAGCAACAATCCAAACAGTGGAAAAGATCAGACTCTCCTATACCGAAAAAGGCTAACGTCGTTTTGTCGACTAACAAAGTCATGGCTTCTGTTTTTTGGGATGCGAAGGGCATTATTTTTGTAGATTATTTACCGAAAGGTCAAACTATAAGTTCTAGTTATTATTGTAACCTTTTACGAAGACTCCGGGAAGAAATAAAAGAAAAAGGCCGGGAATGTTGCGTAAGAAAGTTTTGTTTCATCAAGACAATGCACGTATTCACACTTCGTTTCGGGTAACAATTACTGCCCCACCTACCTTATTCGCCGGATTTACCCCCCTCGGATTATCATTTATTTCCAAATTTAAAACAAAACATTTGGGTGGCTTGAAATTTTCGACCAAAGATGAGGTGATAGTCGCAGTAAACGATTATTTCGCGGACCTTCCGGAATCTTTTTTTTTCGAGGGGATAAACAAATTGCAGGGGTCAGGTGGAAGAAGTGTGTTGAACTAGATGGAGACTATGTCGAAAAATAAAAATAAATTTAGATCCACTTTTCTTTCATTTCCTTGGTCGGGCTTAGAACTTTTAGATCCACCCTCGTATTTGTAATTAATTTCAAAGTTTTTTATCCAACTTCTTTTCGTATCATGCTCTGCATGGTTTTAAATACAATCAGCCCAACACCTAGCCAGGGTGACTTTTATCTTACTAATCAGCTTGTATAAACTGTATATGTTTGTTATTTTTCGATGAAAATACTTTATATCCCGAAAAAAAATGCTACTTAAATTCTACTAGGATGAAACCACGGGGCACCGCTTATATAATAACCGCCGGTTTTTTTTCTCCAGGGATACACAAGTTTGGGTCTCTAGTAGAAAATGTTTGGGACCTGTTCCCCTGTCTATCTACATTGTTATAAATTGTACACGTGTCTATTGCAGACGTGTGTAGTGTAATAGGCTGATAGGAGACACAATAGACATTATGCAGTTAGCTGCATTGACTACAATAGGCACGGGACAAGCCACCCGGAACCGCTGCGCTCAATTGGATCATATGAACGCATAGCAACGGAAGCTTGACATCTGTCGAGATCTCCCCATCTCCCCTCGATAACACGGCTATCACTGGTTCACTGCGGATGCCCCTCATCAAGTTTGCAACCCACGAAGCCTCCACGTGACTTCTTTATTAAACAGTGACAGCAACATCAACAAATATTCACGCCAGTTCCCTAATGACGTGGGCAAAAAGAACTTCATAAACCTAAAATCTAAATAACATACCATTGAATAAAAAAGGATAAAACCTTTATTACTTAGGATACGTTTTTAGTGTATCGTTTACTTAAAAGTAGGGCAACCATTCTGATTGACAAAAATTTTGGATAAACCCTGTTTATTACAAATGTGATAAATACATGTCAAGATGATATGAATATCAATATTTGAAATACAGTATAATATATAGTACAAAGAAAAGATGCTGAGAATGTTTTTTATAGAATAGGGGGCAAACGAGCAATCGGAGCCTTTTTTCGACTACCGACGCCCACGAACATCCACATAATTACTATGCTGATGCGTTGCCCACCTGCTCCCCTCCCCTCATAGGCCACCGGCTACTCATAAACCACACGAAACGCGACACTGAAGGTGTCACTTTGCGGCGGTATTATGTGAGCGAGAGGTACCTCCCCTGTCGTGCTGGCCCAATTCCGTTGCATAGGAGGATGTAGTGTCATGCTCTATTTTTTGTTTTTCTTTTGTAAACTGTATTCTATGTGTGGACGTCAGGAAATCGCTTAAATCGTATAGAATTATATAACTTCCGTTTGCCTCGTTTCCGTAACGTTCTCGTCGCGCATTTAATTCAAGGCAGTTATATTCAACAAATTTAAAGAGAAGAAAAAAGGGCGTCCAGTTGTCCTACCCAATAATAGCGATAGTGCATGATTGTAATCACTTAAACAGTCAACGGTTCGTCTCTACTAATTATGCCAAAAGCAATCTATCGTTACCTCTTCAAGACTGAAGAGAACCCCGCCGATAGGAGCACCAAAGGCTACGGACACGCCGGCGGCCGCCGCAGCCGACAGAATCTCACGCTTCTTAGCCTCATTACGCCCGTACTTCGGGAAGAGGTACGACAGAATGTTCCCTGTAACGAGAAAGTATTATAACAAGACACCCAGTGATCCGACACTATTATAAAAACGTCCTCCTTACCCAAGCAGCTCGCTATGTGGACCATCGGGCCTTCCTTGCCTAAGGACAGCCCAGAGGACACGGAGAGTATAAGGCCCACCACTTTGATAATGAGCGTCCATTTGCCGAGATAACCACGGATGATGAAACCGCTAAGTATGGTCTTGATTTCGGGTATACCTGAAAATATGAATTATTCAATAAAAGGGCAAAAGAGATAAAATGCTAAACGTGCTACAGATTGTATGGGAAAACATACATTCGCCCAGCAATAGAAATTAGATACCAATTACTATAAATAACGGCTATGTATTTTAGTAAAACCTTATCGTTAAAAAAAATTTACAAGTTAAACTGTAGCGTGACGGCTGACAATTTCAACAAATGGTTCCTCCACTTGCGCAATTACTTTATAGAGGCACACAGCACATGTAAAAATAATTAAAAAAGTATTTTATTTTTCTATGGTGTAACGGTGCGGGTATCGCCCATGAAGACCTTTAGCAGCATGGGTTCGATCCACGGGGCCGGCAACCGTTATCAAGTGTTTCTCAGATCATTCTGAGCACGCATTACATTGTCCCGGACTGGAATGTGCTCGAAGTGGCTATAGGCTTGCTACCTATGACGTCATGGGCCTCAGTACCTTGTCTAATCGTGGGTGTTCTAGAATATCTACTGACCTTACGAGTTGTGGATGTACTAGCACACCTCTGCCTACCTCTTCGGGGTTAACAGGCCGATAGTCTCTCGATTTTTATAAAAATGATAATGATGACTAGTACTCACCAGAGCCACAGGCGTACGGTGCGAACATCCGCACAAGTGATGCAGAGAGCGCCGCGAATATGAGCGCCCACACAATGTAGAACAGATAGCTGATGATGTAAGCGCCGGGTCCGTCCCGGGACTCGCCGAACAGTTGTGCCCAGGTCATCCACTGCGTACAGAATATAAGTTAACACTATTGTAACTCGCTGCTGTTACTGCGAACCCAGCCGAAAGCACCGAATTGTGCTCAGGTAAAATGACCCAATTTATCTAATGGTGTTTTTTGTCAGTGCAAGCCATTCCGCGACCATTTGATACAGAATCAATGAAGATAACAAACACTGTCGGGATCCATTTCTTTATTACATCACTAGTAGGGTGTAGTTTCATTACTGCAGTGTAACTGATTTGCGCCAGCACAACCGGGGAGGTATGTTGTCGCGTTTCGTGCCGCGAGTGTCCGGTGGTGCATTGGAGTGTAAAGTGTACATCGCCCATAATCGCATCGTCTAAGATTCTACGGCTGTGCTGTGATGTAGCTGTCCAATTGTTAGGCATATGAGTACTGGAGCAGGAGTAGCCGCGGCGAAAGCAGAGTGAAAATAAGTGGTAGGCAAAGCCCGACAACAAAATGTACAAGAGCCTAGACTTTTCTTTTTTTGCGCCGAAAACTCATTTTCGTGCCTTCGCCAGCCTTGGGGGTCCAATGGTATGTCGAGCTCCGGCACAATATATTTCCGAATAACCACAAAAACCAGCTTTTGGTGAGCCCCCTAAGGTACCGACGCCACCTCCACAGATGGGGTTGACCTCAGGACAACCCCATTAAGTTTGGTACAATGGGGTGAGGTTCCCATCCTCGCACCTTGCTCTGAGAGCCTCCTTTTGTTATAAGTATATTCCCCTCTTCTTACAAGTGGGTACAAAGAGCAACACCCTCCTCGGTCCAAAGAGCTTCGCCAGACTACTGGGGCCCACCTCGATGACTAGGATTAACCGTAGTGGGGCTTAGACACCTAAGTTAATGAAAAGCAATCTATGTATATGTATAGGAAATATATAGATGTCTATGGATGATCTCAGTCAAAAGTTGGGAATTACTTGATAATAAGTGATTCCACCGCTCACATCCATGCATGGGGCATTACACAAAATTAAACAGCATGCCTGTTTCATAAGATTTTCTACTGTACAATTTTATAACATTACATCACATCACGGCAATCTTAAAACAATGGCTAATTGTCGACTGAAAATTATATATATATAATCGAATTCTCATTTGTATGATGATTTGTTAAAAGCAACAGTGTGAATGGATTGTGGAAATAAACAAAGATTTTTTAAAATTGTTTCTCTCATCAGAACACACTTATTACTCTAGGATCAATAACAGCGGCTTCAAATTCACCCCGTTAATTATAGACTCCAATGGGATCCAAAATAGATAGTAAGTAAATATTGTTGTTGTTGTGGAGGTCTGGAAGGCATCCCACATAGTTGGTAATAGTCAAGTCTCTGATTGCGAGCTCGCCTTCCCTATACCATAAAAAGAAATTTGCTTACCTCAGAGCAATTTCCATGATCAAAGGTGATTTCATCGTTTGACCAACAGCATTGTTCCCGGTTAAACCAGAATGCTTGTGGACATATTCCAAATTTGAGATCAGTCATCCAGGATGCTCCTATATCTATGACCCCAGCAACAACTCCTGTACATACACCAACTAGGAGCACACACACCCATCCAGACCATGCATCGTGGGCTCCCTGCAACAAACAAAATTTAAAGAAAAACTTCTAAATATATATTAGATAAATAAGTCATATATGTATAATAATGACATAAAAAAATGATACGAGTTTCGGTTGACTATTAACAGTTTCAAATAATTATTTCCATATATTTCATGTAGAATGCAGGTCAGAAGTACCAACACATGTAGATATGTGTGGACTACATACAGTTCATTCACTACTGTACATTCAGACTACAGAACATTCAGTTTTCAAGATACCATTATTTTTTGTTTTCTCAGCCTCCTATTCAACTAAGTAAGTGAACAATATAATCTCATACCTAATGGAATAATCACCTATTTTTGCTTCCGGATGTGGTACATTGAATGTGAAATCCAGACAGATTTCTGAATGATTTTAATTACAGAGAAATGCCTGTATTACACACTTAACTTAACAAATGGATAGTCTGCCTATCTGTCCTTCTGTTATGCTTTCACAGCTGAACTGCTGGAATGATTTTCACGAAATTTGGAATGCAAATATTTGTAAGAAGTAAAGTCAAAATACTATGGTATTTTGACCTTACTTCCATTAAATAGTAATACAGACACAAGTATACGTATGTGGGCATTTATGCAAAGTAAACAAACACTCACCTTTATTAGATCCCATAGTGAATCTTGGCGTTTTTTTACAATGTACCTGTGTCGCATGCGATCACGGGCTATATCTCGTTGCCAGTCGATTGTGTGAAAATCGTCATATTGCCCGATTCCAGGAATATCATCTGCCTCCCCTACAATAGTATGTTTAGAAAATGCAATTCACTTTTAAAATCAATAAAACAAGCAATACCTGACAAAGAATTGTACCACACTAAGCATTTGATCTTAGAGGATGACTTGGATGTTGTAGAAAAAGAAGGACCAACAAAGTCCAATAAAAATTCAACTGTCTGATAAATGCTACATTTATAGACCAAAATAATAGTTGAAAAGGAAATTCTCTGTCTAGACAATAGACACAACTTTGAAATAATATAATTTGTTCATTGTTGTTTGTTTTGAACAATTGTTGTAAGATGCTTGAGAAAGGGAATTTTTTAAGCCATAACAATATACCACTATTATTTATTAATTTTTCAAATGTAAAATTGTTTAAATACTAAAAAGAGAGGGCTCATCTATATAATACGAATATTATATAGTACAAGATTTTATGTGATTAACTGTGCTGGACCAATGTAACTACTGTTAGATTAACAAACGAAAAAAATAAAACCTTGTTGAAACTGTAAAGGACAAGAAATGAGCTGGATATAAAAGGTAATTGGAAGAACCGTGAATTAATAGGCCATTCTACAAGAGTACTGTATACACGAATACAATATAGGTCAGAATTAGACTTTAACACAGTATTCATAAATGGTATGACGATCTCAGTAATACTTAGTCGATATTCCAATACAAATTTTAAAATAGACGCATTGATTAGGATGTATATACGGGCCAGGAGGGCCAAATATTGATGTGATATCGAGATCACGTGATAAAATTATTCCGCAAATGCGACAGCGATGCAATTATTGAACTCTGACATTAAAAATACTTTTAAAATTCGAACACCAATTTGATATATTATTACGCTACTGTGGAAAAGCGAAGAGCAATTCTAATAAAATACCTTCTTTTATTTTTATTTTTTTTGCATTTTAGCAATATCGTTTACTTATAATGTCACAATTTTGTCTTGTTTACTCATCGTTTTCACTACAAAGAACTCAACAGTACATTTACTTACCCTGCATGCCGGAAAAAATAACTGCGTCCCCTGTAAATAGAGTCACTATTTTTATTAATATAAATACGAACACTCTCACACATACATTTTGTCACCAAAAAATATTGAAATTGAAAGTACAACAAAGCATTGAAACGTCAAAATCAATTAAGGTTGCCATGCTAAAAGTATCAAATCTACACACCCAAAACATTACCACGCAAGTGTCGAAAATGAATATCACCTATTGTGATAATAGACAAATTCTCCAAATATATCAAAGACATAATTCATTTAGGCCTCTTAAAAGTGTTATAGAGTGATTAGTAGCAATCGAGTCAACTTATGAAAGCGATGTTTTTGTCGGAGGTCTTGGCTTTGTCATCAAATCAAATGAATTCCTTCATTGCTTATTACATTTTATGTTAGCAATAACGCTGATGACACCACTGTTAGTTGGTAAAAATTAATAACATTGTTAGTTATCGTAGGAAACAATAAGACTCATGAAATGCCGTATTCAAATATTATAATATAAAGAAGAGGTAACCAAATGAACATCAATCAGATATGCCAAGGCTCGTAGAATAGTGGGTGCTAAGAGTAATACAAATATCAATAGAGACAAAGCAAGTATTTACTGTTATCAGTCATTTGGCTAATATATCTACTGTTGCGTTACATTCTCAAAATTTGTTTGAAAATTATACTGTTTACAGCATAATCTTCACAAATATTCGATTATTAAGTATTGCCACATGTATGTCATATAAAGATTTACTGTCACACAATGTATTGAGTTGAGACAACTTAAAACAGCTGTAAATGAAAAGAGAAAAATATGAAATTTTTTAATATTAAAATGGCATTTTTTTGTGACTATCACTTTTAAATTTTGAGCATAGCATAACAGCAAATGATAAGTGAAGATACAGTAGTATGTTCCTGTGAGCCGAGTGGTCCGGGCTAAGTGTAGGCAGGGAACTAGTCCATTACTCCGTCCCCAGAAAAACATTGAGCCTTTTAGGCAATTTTGTTACGGTTAAGTCAATTGTCAAAACTTCAAAGAAAAAAATTCATCATTAATAAAGTAACTAAGTAATGTTTTGCTAATCAAACCTCTATCAGTAGTTACACTAGTGGAAATGATGACGAAGGTAAACAGATCTACTCTACCTACATTTTTTACGAAAACAAATAAGCAAGTCAAAAGAGATAAAGCGGAACATTAAAGAATTAATGAAATTTCTATTGATTCCAAGGAGATTTGGTTATCAGTAAACTGGCATATATACTACTCAAAACAAAATACTATGCCACTAAGATTCTTTGATGTGTCATGAAAGTAATAAAGACATTAACTTATTTAATTTATGTAATTACAAAATACTATTATTGATATAGGCTAACATTTGCTTAAAATAATGATAATGAATTGTTTTTTTATGTTCATAATAAAATTGCCCATTTTGAATGAAAAACATGAACAAAAGAAGTCACCGGAAAAAGACAAACTACTGTTCTTGTCACTTTTGTTTCTTCTTTTTAATAACGGGTATGTCCTCCTCTCGTAGCAATACACTCCAGAAGCCTCGTATGCATACTCTGGATTAAATTCCTCACGTTTTCATCTGGAATCTCCTCCCAAGCATCTTTTAAAATCAGTCAATCAGCTGCTGTTGGTTGTAGACCCCTTGCTCATTCTAACTCTTCGTTTCAATTCGTCCCACAATTGCTCGATCGGAATGTTAGCTGGCCTTGTTAATACCTCAATATGAGACCCTTCTAGGATAGTTTGGGTTGATCGAGCTGTGTGTGCAAGGGCATTATCTTGCATCAGGATGAATCCAGGCCCCCCACTCGCTGTGCAAATGGGATCACTTGAGGCCTGATGACGTCCTCGATGTAATTTTCTGCAGTTACAGTACCCCAATTTAAAATGGTGAGCTTGGTTTTACCGTGTAAACTAATCCCACCCCAAATCGATTACGTATAGTTTGATCACTGACAACGGGTACCCGTTGTCAGCCGTAGGTGGTGCTGTAACTTACGGGCCGCTACTGTACGATCACAACGAGCGCTTAGTTGGATGTACCGATCCTCATGAGTCGTTGTTATGCGAACTCTACCTGAACCAGGTCTCCTGGCAATACTGCCTCTTGGAAGCGATTACATATATTTTGGGCAGCTCTTCGAGAAAAGCCCAACTGCAAACCCACGTAACGCTGAGAACGTCCTTCTTGAATCATAGTTATGGCTGTGGTTACTGAAATTGTATCCATGTGCCTTCGTACTGGTGGCATGATTAACAAGGGATGATCAATGAATCAATTATAATTGAAAAGTCCTAAAATAACCGAAACAAGTTAAGAAGAGAATCAAAGAAAAACAATATACAATAATAACATACAATCATTTTTTTCTTAAAATGATGGCCAATACTTTCAAATTAGGAAAACGACACACAATAATAAAGGCATAAAAGAGATCAAACACAACAGATTTCGTAATACAAATGTAATGCTACTTATCAGTTACTTTCAGTTTACTGAATTGCACTTAAATGTAAATAATAAACAAGTGGCCCCTATTTTGTTTTGAGTAATATAATATAGCGAAGTAGATGGAAGTAACAATTGTAATTGTTTTGAAATCCTAAATTTTTAAACGACACACAAAAAAAAAACAAAAAAATAGATAAAATTATGAAATAACTTAATAGTTTACCTACATCCGGTGGTGCACTCGGTACAAGGGGTTCCGAATCAGTAGAATCATTGGCTATGACGGGTTCCATAGTTGACTTGTACTTGTCGACTTTAAGGATTAATCCTAACTAGCCACGGCACGACCTCCCGCTATCTTATCAATCACATTAGGCGATAATATAATAACATGAACGTTATCTTTTAACTGAAAGGCCGATGACTAATTCAATCTAATATTTTTTAATGTTTTTGACATTATCATTTTTTAAGTAGCAACGCGTCTTATATACATTTCGGTATTAATTTTTTAAAGTAAAACTTCTTTAGGAACGCTTAGCTTCAGTTGTCTCAGACTTAGCGGGTAAACTCGTGAGTAGAGCGTTACGAAAACGAAGTTATTGAAAGTTTAAAGAAGGATATAAGTTGTGTGTGTCAGGTAATAATAAAAGAGAAAGAAAGAGAGAGACAGCGAGAGAGAGACTTACGTTTGTTATATTACTGTAGTCTGTAAGGGCCAGAGAGAAAGAGAGAGGTGCAAACACATTTCCTTTAACCCTTCGCCAACTACGTTTAGTATAAATAAATTCATTTATGTATTATGTATTCGGCCCTAAAGTGTTAGGGGTGTGACGGCCTAAGCAGGCGTGTTACTACTGACTGGCTTAAAACTTTTAGAACCCTTATCCGCTGTGGTGGTTTACCTCCGATCTATCGGCGTCAGCCTAGAGATAATTCTTATATGAGGTCTTGATGACGGTACACTGAGATAAATATTATAAGTTCGTCTTTTCATATGGCTATAGCCATACGAAATCGAAAATCAAACGAATATTTCGAATATATATTTCAACACTTTACTACGTTACACCTAATAAAAATACCACAGATGTTTTATTTTATTCCCTTGAGTTAACATCTGGCCCAGATATAAATCCACAGACTTAATAAACATAAGTTAATTAAGATTTGGATTTGACTGGACTACATTATAAGTCAAACTAATGAAATAAAAGATTTGTGTTGTTTCCTTAGAAATACCATAGTAGGTACAATTGTAGGCATGTGTGTCATTGTTGTTTTAGATATGTTAATCGCACACACGGTAAGTTTCTGTACCAATGTGTGGTATGAGCTTGACTTATGATTATGACAAACTTACATTTGCATGCTTATGTACCTACTATGCATGAAATTACTCTGTTCTTCTTCTCTTTTGTTATAAATGGCAATCGGCCGTCATAGGTTACCAGCCATTGCTGCCAATGTCCAAATCGACGGATTGTTTACTATGTCTGTTTTACCTCACTCCCTGGTTCAAAGTCACTGGGATTTATATACATTCCTAGTATAGACAAAGAGATGGACAACAAAGTGATCATGTACTATTGTAAATTTTGGGGTACAGAACGCCATATAGCGTCTTAGGAAAATTCAAGATATTTTTTCTAATTTAATATTAGATTTGACTTCAAGGAAAGCTTTGAAAAGCTATATTCT
Organism: Eumaeus atala; assembly: GCA_017140195.1. Taxonomy (NCBI): domain Eukaryota; kingdom Metazoa; phylum Arthropoda; class Insecta; order Lepidoptera; family Lycaenidae; genus Eumaeus; species Eumaeus atala. The sequence continues at coordinate 165,962 of JAFELO010001455.1, forward strand.
TGACAGTCCACATCACCCTAGATATTCATTAACATTATTCTTCACCACTTATTTTATACCTAGGTATGAATGTACTCTTTGCAAACAAACAGTTCATTTTTAAGAGATAACATTCAATTATGCATTTCATATTTCCAATTTACTATCGTTTGTATAGACGAAAATTGCAGACAACATTAACAGCTACAACCACTACGAACTAAGTAAGCCCATTATTATAGGCTACAACCACCTACTAAATACAATTAGAAAAATTCATAGAGACAATATAGATAGATAAGAGAAGTCATAGGCAGGCCGTAGTATGCGATGGCGAGTGTCCAAGTTGGTTTTTCTATATTTTTTCTAATCTATTTTCGAATGCGCACTACGCAGGGAGAGATGAATGAAAAAAGGGAGACGGAGTGAGCCACATTTGCTTTCTCTTTCGATATAGACGAACGTGTTTCAGGCTGGCTTCCCTGCTCTGTCTGTATTGTCTCATTCATCATCATTAGATTACTTACCATATTATATAAAAAATACATAATGAAGTAAATTATTATGCCAATTTCCAATAAAGATATGATATAATGAAATTACTATAATTATTAATATAAGGCGGTAATGGTATGATAACCGTTCTAATGATGTAACATATTGTTAAAGATATGAAACAGGACACCGTGAATCAAATTGTTACAAACAAGCCACAGCGTTCTTACCAGCCGACGTATTGAAGTATTGAGCGATGTATGCTTGAAAATAGAAAAAAACTCATAAGGCATTGATAATATCTTGGTTAATTTAAGTAATATTTAAAATAAATTAAAGTGAAATATATATTAAACTTTATATTAGCTAAATTAAAAAGTAAAGAAAATTACACGACAGAAATGAATTTACATAAACGTTATGTTAGATTACGATTAAATATTTATCTAAAAAGAGAAATATAAAAATCGCAGCTTCGATCAATTTTGTAGAGATCATTCCTCGATAAATATTTTTGGTTTTAAATAATACAAAGTAAAATGTGATAATGATTAAATACGTTCTTGAAAATATCGTGTAAGTGTAATATTTTTCGCCTTAAATTTTAAAGAACTATAGATGGCCCACTTCGTTATGCGTAAATCACATATTGAAAAAATTGGACAAAGATCGTCGCAAAGGCGAATCCGGACGGTATAGACTGAAGTTCATAAAGAACATTTTCAACTTTACTTTTTTTAAAATTAATACTGGTAACACTGGTTTAAAGAAAGTACTTACATGAGACACTGGCGTTACTATTTCTTCCACCGTGATCATAAAGTTGGAACGTCCCGTGGTTGGTAGGGGTAGAATCTGCCGCAGTATGCGGCCCTGGTGTACTGTCTACCATATCATTTTCGTTTGATGTGGGCACACTGCGGCCGTTCGTATTTGTACCCTGGGTGTTAAAAAAACCATAAACCATACATTCTTACTATGCGTTGCAAATAAGGGGAGCGTTCGAAATCTGCCATTTAGAACGACCAATCAGATTAATACAGCAAAGTGAGGTATCGTGGGATACCTGGTAGAAGTGAAACGTCGAAACTGTTTTGCACCAGATAGGAAAACATCAAAAATATGAAACAATAAGTGTAGTTGATAATTGTAAAATAGAATATTAGAGTGATTCAATTAAAACAATTATATATTATTTTGTAAATACATATTATAATAATATTCACAACTCGGTCAAACAATAATAATCCACTATCCAGTGAATGGTGGACACCGAAGATGACATCGTTCAATCCCATAGGAGAGCCGACGATACTTTCCGTGGCGACGTGTCGCCATGCCGCGAAACGAAGTTACACGCTGCATTAGATGTTCTACGTCAATAATTATAGAATTACTACATACTTTAGGGAGACCAGTCTGTTCATCGTGGCGGTTTTCGAGCGCTATTCTTATTTGAAACGCATAGTATCTAAAATACGACCAATTAATCACTTAAGTACCTCGTGTATTTGTTTTACGTAGGTATTTTTTTTAAATAATATTTCTAGTGGTAGATGCTTGTGACTCGCCATAGTTACATAAACTTGTCCAAGTACATTCGTGAAATATAGTGACTACGCAGTGTTACAATATTATTCAAAATTTTCAGTAAATATAGTACTTAATGTATAGAATACATATAACATAATATTATATACGTGGAGGTAATGTGTTTAATAGCATAGTTTCTTTTAATAAAAAAATCATATTTACCAATGGTTTCCGACTCCTTTGTTAATCCAATATTAAATTAATATACGGTATATCTAATCAATATCATAAATTTTATAATCGTTTATTTAATAAAAAGTATCCCAAATTTAGCTGAGGTAGCACAAGAATCTAATGATGATAACGATGCTACTATTAATATTTCGTACTACATTAATAAGCATTCCTTTGTAATTAAAGTTATGGTTAAGCGGATGTTCCTATTTAAAATTAAGTCTCCAGACTACAAGCTGGACACATGCCAAACACAAGAAGATGAGACGACCGATCTGCCACATGCATCCATCTAGGACTGGCCACTTTAAGGAGATCATCTTCTAACCTGGTGATGAGTCCACCCATACTATATCTCCCTAAAGCTACAGGTACAGCACGTACTACAGCAAGTAACTGTTTCGCCGAGTGATAAGAGGAGGGGTTAGCTCCGCATACGTACGACTCATCGCAACTCAAGCTCGATACGCGTTACCCTCCCGCCTCCCGCGCTCGCCCCTCCAATACCGTATTTCGAACTCCTTTACCGTAACGGTCAGCGCTATATTTTGCTACCGGGACCTACACTAAAATAAGTTAGAAAACAATAATTTTAAATAAAATTTTATTCACTACCATTCTAACATTATTTGTGTTTTTTTTTTCTCGTAGCCGGTTGTTTTTTTTTTCTTAGTAAACATACTAAAAGTCCTGACATCTAGAAGGGACATACAAAGGAGAGCCATTCTATAGTTCTTTTATTGATTCGTATCATATGAACCGAAAAATAGAACCGTTTTTATTCCCCCTCCCCATTCACCTTCTAGACATTCAATGTTCTGAAGCAAATTCTTAAGGTCCTACTCAGAAGCAGCATTTCATTCAGAACACTCCTTTTAAGAATACTACCTATAATACTAGAAACATTGGTAAATACTGTTTTTTATTTATAAATGGTAGCGGTTTTTTTTTCAACAGTAAAATCTTAAAATAAGCATTAAAATCGAATGATAAGTGGATGGAGTTAAAATACGAGGATGGATTGGAAAGTATTCGGCCTAATCAAGAAAATAAACATACTAAATCAGTTATATTTTTAGTTTTCTACATAATGAAGTTCGATGCACTTTTGCCATCTCCCATTTAAAATATTTATACCGTTGAAGAAAACATGATTCTTCCTTAAAGTCAAAATATGCGTCTACTTCTGTTTTGACCTCGTCCTTTGACGAAAATCTTTGTTCTCCCAACTGCTTTTTTAGGTTAGCGAACAGAAAACGAATCTGACGGTGCCAGATCCGGTAAATAAGGTGGATGCGATAATAGTTCAAAGCCACAATTGTGGATTGCAGTCATTGATTGCACAGACGTATGAACACGGGCGTTATCTTGATGAAACAGGACTTTTCTTCTTATCATTCCTTGAGCTTTTCTTTTATTTCCTCTCGTAAATGGCGTAGTAAGACAGTAATAATAAGAGTTTTTCAGAACCCTTTCAAGATAATCAATCACAATCATAGCCTTCGAGTCCCAGAATACTGAATCCTTATTTGCCATTACCTTTTCGTTGAACTGAAAGCAGTCGCGGAAACCACCTCTCAGACACCTTGTGGGAACCCAATTCGAAGAGACGCCTATAATCTCGCCTATCTCTATCCTTAAATCAAGTGCTTTTTTTTAATATTTTCTACAGTAGTGGACGCCGGAGGCCTTCCAGAGCGGGGTCCATTTTTCACACTCATCACGCTTGAATTCTGGTATCCATTTTTTTACGGACGAATAAGACAGAGCGGAATCTCTAAAGTACTGACTATATAATCAAGGATGGCTTTCGGTGATCTTCTTCTTGAGGTGCCACCTCCTACCGGAGGTTGGCTATCATTAAGGCTATCTTAATCTTTGACACAGCTGCGAGAAATAGAGGTCTGGTGCTCAGGTTGAACCTTATTCTGAGATTTTTGAGCCATAAGGTTCTTCTGCCAGGTGGCCTTCTGCCTTGGATTTTCCTTTGGAGAATTATAATTTGCAGGAGCTGGTACTTGCGTTTTATATTACCAAAAATACTGTAGCTTTCTGTGTTTTACAGTATTTAAAATCGCAAAAAGTTTTTAGTGACTAACTGCAACACCTTTTCGTTTGTGTTTCTATCGGTCCACGATATCTTCATAATTCTTCAGTAAACCCACATTTCAAATGCTTCTAAGCGATCGCTCATTTTCTTAGTCAGTGTCCATGATTCGAAGCCATACGAAGAACTGAAAACACGTAGCATCGTGTCAAACGCACCCTTGTAGAGACTTTCAGCATTAATTGTAGAGAAAGTGACTAAAATTCATGAATGCGCTCCGAGCTTGTTCTATCCTGCTTTTGATCTCTAAGCTGTGGTCAATTTGATCGTTGACAATACATCCCAAATATCTATATGAATGTACTCTCGTACAGAGAGTTCTTTCACTTCGTTTCTCACAACTAGAGACGACGTTGAAGAGAAAGACTTCCCGACAATCATGATTTTAGTCCGTTTTGAATTTATGTTGAGACCATTTCTCCCACTAACGTTATCGATACGCCGAAGTACCGCCTGCAAGTCCTCGAAACTAGAAGTTATTAAAAATGTATCGTCTGGATACCTGAGGTTATTAATTAGATAACTATTAACCATAATACCTTTTTTTGCGTTTTCAAAGGTTTCTGTAAATATTGCTTCTGCGTATATATTTAACAAAGGAGGTGCTAAAATACACCCTGTCGTGCACCTCGCTTGATTTCAATGTCATCTGATGATACTTTGTCAATTCGTACTCGCGCCTTGTTGCCAATAGAGCTTCTTATTTATCACATAGAACTCGTATTAGCTTTTCGTGCTGAAATCTATCAGAAGCTTTGTTCTACAAAAAGCTTATAAAAAAGCGTATACTTAATGATTCATATCCCAGCGACGTTGCAAAAGCACCTAGTAACCAAAAAGTGCGTCACGCGTTCCAAAACCATTTCCGAATTCAAACTGAGTGTCCATCTCCTCCTTGTTGTAGCTCATTCATCTTCATTCAAAGTCTTACACTTTTCTGGCGTAATTTTGTCACATCAATTTTGGATCTTTTATCAACTTTGGTATATTTTTGCCACTACTGAGTTATGATTTGAGTTTAAATCTGCTCCTGGCTATGTTTTTGTAGACTTAAGACAATTTTTAAAACGCTGATTAACAAGTATGTAATCAATTTGATTCCCTCTTAGGAGTATGAGCTGGGGATGTTCAAGTATAGTAGTAATTTAATGTTTTCGACGATTGAACCAGGGTTTGAAAAATTAGTAAAGTAGTAGGCATACTGGGAGTAAAAAAAGCTTACGACGGATAAATTAATTATTATTTAAATATTTGCTTAATTTATTCGACTAGAAGACAACAAGTTACATTTACACCTATAATTAGCTTTTGATATATTTTTAAATAAAATGTCTACCGTATTTGCATATTATATATGCTATGTTGAACACAATAATTGTATATCTATCGGTTTTTTGTAGCACTTTTTTAATCTATCCCTAAACCATTTTCCTATTAAACGAACGAGATCAAAAATATATTTTTTACAGAGACCATTACTTTATCCCATCCCTACATATAAAAAAATTGGCAATATGTCCAAGCATAGTATAATCTAGCGGCGGATAACCGGTCGATTAGGAATTATACTTACCAGAGGCGATCGCAGTAGTACTTCTGTCTACTAACTACATGTCTAAATATAGGTACATACAGTTTCAATAAAATTTTAAAAACTACATAAAATGATACAGTTTCAAGGGCCAAGAGTCCACCTTATCTTTGATTAAGTTGGCCACCAACGGTCTAATCTAATGTTTAAAAAAATAGTAGGTATCTGCTGAAATCCGAGTATCATAGAAACTTGTAGTATACATACATATAAATAATCCATACCGCTATGATAATAATAATTATTAGTACCATCCATACAAGACTGCAGTCCGCTTGGGCCATTATTACGTCATTAGTAAGTCGCTAATTATTTTTATAAACGTATTGATATAATTCAGCAAACAGTTACTACTAAGATAAGAAAACCTACAACAAGGGAAGGAATACAGAGCACAAAAAATATATAGCTACATACTTTTATATAATATAAAAAATATAAATATATATTATATATACTACTTACATGTTAAGTTAACGTACAAGGTAGTAATATTAAAAATAATCCTAAGTTAGTTACACAAGTTAAAGTTAAACAAACACAAACAAACAATTATAGCAACACGAAAAAAACAAACATCAACGCGCTCCAGCACATTTCTTACAGTGCATAATTATTACACAGGGCTCCAATATTGTCGATTTAATGCACTTCTGGCAGAGCTAGCGACTGATTGGCTACACGCAGGTACACTATTCCGATAACATCACTGAAATACCAATTCTTATGAATGGAATACCGTATGCAGCGGCGCGATGAAAATCAATAAACTCCGCTACAGAAAAACAGCGCGCGCCAAGGCGGGTAACTGCGTGAACGTAACTATAAAGTGAAGCAGAATAGCAGCATTTCACACATGTGTGGGTGTGCTCTGTTTGATCAGATGGAACATGAAGTAAAGGTAATCATACACTAGAGTTAGTTATTGTTAAATGATTACAGCTTTCAACAACATTGTATACCGTTACAAAGAAAATTTGTATGTCTTTTGTAAAATGTTGTTTATAAACTATCATAGTTTTTAAACATATCATAGTTTAGTTTATAAACATATATATCATTTATAAGCTTTTATGTGGTAATCGAAACATTCTAAAAAAACTGGCTGCCCGACTGACGTCCTGTCATAATTGCAGCATTCACGTTACCAAGACAACAGTCAAGTTAGCGTGACGTTACTAGTCGATAATTTCAATCAAAAATATTAGTATGAAAAATTGAAATTTATCAACCAAATTTAAGTGTTTTCCCCGTACCTTTTACAAACAAATTCTTACCTCAGTACTTCAGTAACGAACGAATAAATATAATTATTCGGTGCAGTCATTCTGAAGTTATGTGGTGTATGTAACATTGGAGGGGATTCGTTTATTTTTGTTTATGTAATGTATAAATCCAACGTATCTATTGAGACGCCTGTAGGCATATAATAATAACACACCTGTATATATATAAAATTTATAATGACATTTTTAAACATTTGAACTAGATGAATAAGAAATTGAACAAGGCTGAATGTGATTGGGTGTATAATGTATACAATAAGCTTTACTTGTACTAGAATAATTAAAGAGTCCTGGCCTTTTCAAAGATTTCATATAATATTAAGTTTGTTATTATAGTACCCGTGTAATCATTGAGATAGGTCATAATGTATTGGTTTTTCTTTGAAAAACTTGGTAGTTGTTCCTCGTGGGCTATTAGTCTTGCGCGATAACTATATTATGATTTTATGACATTTCACAATTACTATATTATATATAATTTTATGGACATTCTGATATTTTTGATATCTATAATATGTAACAAAGACTCTGTTGTTCCTGCTAAGGGCATAATCACAAACTATATTCAATTATAAAAATGCATGTAATTTTCAACTTAAACATAGTAAATAAATATTAAATCACTACAATTTTTCGTAAATTAAAATGTCCTGTACGCATGATAGGTATTCAAAAAGTTCATGACCCCGAGTGTACTAGAGGTCATGAACATGTCACGTGTCAATCAACTGTGGCGCAGTAGGCACTTGTACAGAAATGAGCATAATTGCACACATTTTTTTTCCTTTTTTTTGTTATTATCTCTAATTGTATACGTATTTCTGGTAGGAATAGAAATGGTGTTTGTAAGGCTATTTAAGCTTAAGCTATTTTAGATTAATATACTTAAGTTTTGCCAACTTCGTTGCATCAAAATGGCAAAAAGAAAACGTGGCGTTAAAACTAAGTAGCGATAGAGTCTACGTTAGTTATTAACTATATAGATAAGTGAAGAAATAACAAGCGAAACACTAACTACGTAGGCCACTGACCCAGGGACCCAACCTTTTTCAGTTCGCGGTGCACTTCGAGATTGATTATGTTTTATTATTATTATAGCGCTTCGGTCGCCCCAAGGTTTTCTTTTGAAAGTATGGTTTGCGGTCCCCCTAAACGCGTGTCCCTGGGGCGCTACGGTTACACATGTTGGGACATCATCCACCCACCCAGTTTCTATACAATTAACATGGTTCTGTTCCGAATGGGGAGCCGTGTAGTCAGAGTTCGATACTCCTATCCTATCAATGCGCCTCTAATAAGCA
>JAFELO010001455.1:179293-200091 GCA_017140195.1 Eumaeus atala
GAATTTTTTTTAGTACTATTTTTAGGATGCTATAATTTTTTATACCAAGATTTAAGATAAGTAAATCATCTAAGGGTAAGAAATGCAACATCCCCTTTATGTTATAAAGTATATAGTATGAGTATCCGATCGCAATAATGTAAATTGAATAACCATAACAAAATGGCGTCAGCCGAATTCATAGAGCGGGTTTTGTCTACAGACGTTGATGAGAACGTAGTGAATGCAATCGTTGGCACTCTCGAGAATCAATTAGTGACATTTGTACCTTCCGCATCATCTCAAAACAACCCAGTAAATGCAATTTCTAGCCAGCTTGACGATACAAGTAGCACAAGTTCTATTATTGGACAAAAATACAACAAGGACAAAAGTGTTAGTGACGCGGATGCGGACTGTGTAGATTTTAAAATACCAATACCATCGAATCCTTTTAGTTTACATTCGTCATCTACTAGCCAATCTAACGTATCTTTAAGTGCCCTTTTCAACAGTGAATCTATTATTACACAGACGCATGCTGCAAGAAATTCTTCTACATGTGTTAATTTCCCTACAGAAAGGTTTACTACCGAGTGCATAGATTTAAACTTACGCAGTTCACAAATTATTAACTCTTTACAAGGAGGTACTGTCTCTACACAATCTGTGAACAATACAATTTCAATGCAACCTCCTTTGGTTATTAAACAGGGGACGAACGCAGGACAAGTTGGAATGCAGTCTGGTATGGTAACAGTGCCCATGACAGTGAACTCTAGCATGTCAGGTTCTATTCCGAATGTTATGACAATTAACAAGCCTGGAGGACAAAACGTTGTTGTTACTACTCAAAATTTAGGATCAGGCCAGCCTGCAATTATACCAAATGTTCAAATATTAAATATGAGGCCTGGAGCACCTGGTGCTGTTGCAGCTCAGAAGTCTGTGGCAACTGTGTCCCCTCGAGTGGTCATTGGAACTCCTCAAGTGGTTGGGACTAGAGCGGCTACTCCAGGCGTAAGTGATCATTGTTTTCCTTACTATCAATTAAAAATAAATATGAGAAACAGCCAAGTTTGACATAATTGTCTCATTAAATTTAACTAAGTAAATATGCAACAACATTGTAAAAATAATTTATTAACATCTTGCATCATATATTTTAAGTTCATATCCATTTTGAAACTAACCCTTCATATTATGAACAGTGTATAATAGCTAAGCCAGCCTATAGTCATGTCCTTTATCAGATGAATGTGTCAAAAACTTCATATCTATTTTAATTGCCACAATGTTATCCTAATAATTTTTTAAAAATATTTTTTTTTATTTACTTTTAATTTTATGCATATTTACTATCTAAGGAGGATTCTCCCTCAACGAATTCTTGCAAACTTTAGTTCTTGTTTAATTATCTTAACAAAAATGTTATTTCAAAAATGAAATAATTTTTAATCCATCATCATCATCAGCCGGACAACGTCCTCTGCTGGACATAGGCCTCCCCCACAGGTCTTGTTAATCTGATATTAACAATATTCCTATTTGATCCACTTATAAAGAAAACAAATTGAATTAACTTTTTTTAATAAACTATTAACATTGTAAGAGCACTAAACATTCTTTGGAGGAGACTGTCTCATTTCCATAATTGTGGCTTAGAAATCTAATTTCATAATGTTAATTTTTAGAATTGTGAAATTCATAGACTATTCGTCTACAACTTACATATTTGAAAACTTTGTAACCACCTACTTCACAATCAAGTTAACATGCAAGGTCCCCTGCCTACACTCCTAGTACATTGAATACAACAAAATACTGTTTTTCATTGAATAAATTTCATTTAAGTCAAGTCAATTTAAGTTAGTTGAAGTTACAACTATATTCCAATAATCTCTTTGAGCCTAAACATCCATCAATTATTTAATATAATAGTGTGAGGGGGGCAAATGAGTACTCCAAGCCTTTTGATGACTACTAACATCCATAGATATCTGCACACACACTGCAGATGGGTTACTCTACTTTCTTCCTCCTCTCAAGTGGGCCAAATGGATTTTTTTTTTTTATTTTACTAATTCAAAAATTGCATTTGACTAATTGAAACCATTAATTTACAAACATACAAGAAATATGCTTTCATACTGAACCATCATTCTAAAGCATCCTTCATTATACATGAATTTATTTATTTGCAAAGTCAACCTTACATGCATGATAAGTTGTTACAAAGTGCATAAGGGTTTTGAGGTGCTGACAGGGTATCTTGGTATTTTTGTAAATCAATGTCTGAAAGTAATTTATTCATATTTAATATCATTTGAATTGTCAAACAAAAGTTGTTTATATGTAATTTTAACACATAAACAACTTTTGTTTAACAGAATATGAGAGAATCATCTACGGTCGATAATGTATGCATAAGCATACAATGTAAATGTATTTTATACTAAATGCAAGGAATATAAATTCCTAACAAAAATCTTATACATTCCATAAACTACATTCATTTATTAAAAAGATAGGATAAGACAGAATATATACATTAATATGTGAAGAGACTCCCATCCCTTTTTAAATCATTGTGTATATGGAGGAATTTGAAATTTGGTACAGTTGTAGATTATAAGTATTAACTGTTAAACACAATAATTTAACATAAAATATGTTTTAACCCATGCATAATTTGTTCAATAAGTATATTCTTTTTATAATTTCAATCAAATTTCGATCGCCAGGTGATCATTAGTATTAGTGTAAAGAATTATGCGCAGTAACAAAGTGATGCACATCTGGATAGAAGGTGTTAAACAAAATTCTGAATTCAAATAATTTTATCATTCTTGTTAAAACAGAATAAGGTCTTTTGAGCTTTATGTGTGTGCTCTTACAAAATTCTTTCATAACATACAACACCACTTTCTATTCATTTCACTGCTCCCTGCTGAAGACACAATTATCATTGTCTAATTTTCTTCAAATAAATTTATCAGTAAATGATACAGTTACGACTTCATAAAGCTAAAACAGTTCTTGAGCTTGATTTTTTTAAATTCGCCTAATAAGATTAATAACGAGCCCTCTCGTTAATGAGTCTTATAGTACTTCATGTTGTTCTTTTAGTGACTGACATGACACTGAAATAACTGCTAACTATAATTTGTAATTCTTATTATAATGTATTTACCATATGTCAGCCAGTCTCTTGTCATTTGTATTTAAGTTGTAGTATAGTTTGAACTCACAGACATTAAAAGCTACTATAAAATCTTGAAATGTCTTAGTCTTTAACATCTTTAAGATCGAGCCTTTTGTATTACCCTCACATTTGACATACATATTTGATGGTAGGATTTATCTTAAATTTGTTAAATTCAGAACCCAAACACTATGGCTAAGATTTATGATATTTCTGTAGGTAATCAGACTATTCTTTTCAAATAAATTCAAATCTCACCATTGATTGTCTATTCTGCTTTTCGGGTAATAAAATCACTGTAATTTTTATGAATTAAAAGGTTTTTTAAATTGATTATTATATTGATATAATAGGATTGGATAATTATGACAAATTCTCAATACAAAAGACAGGGCCAATATTTACTACCACATACATACTTAACATGAACAAAACATAACAAATAAAATTAGTCAGTATATGAGGTACATTGTAATGGTAAATGGTTTGTTGTAAGAATTTTAAGATTGGATTACATCGAGAGATTACTATAGGTTAAGTTTGTTTATTTGTAGGGGAGACAAATAACCTCTTTACAATATTAGTATAGCTTGAAAAATGTTTTTGTAATCTCAATTGCAAAGGGTTGAGGGAAGGTGCGTAGGGATGTCAGTGTTGTGCTGTATATATACATAGATAATCATTTAGACAGTAACAAACTATTGACATTACACTACTCACATAATGAATCAGCCACATGTCTCTCACATGCTTACATAAATAATGGGTATTGCCCAATGTAATGTTAATGTCTTCCTAATCATCTTGATAAGGATTAGTCAACTGCACAGATAATGTTATAGTGCACAACAAACTCTTTATTCATTGTTTCCCCTATTCCAGTGAGGGTGGCACCTGACAACCTGACATGACTGGACAGAATCAGTTGCAGGACCAATTTAGTTTTGATGATACATATAATCAATTGTTAATCAATTTGTTAATGATTTTTGAATTGGCCATGTTGTCATTTATGTAGTTGATGTATGGTAGTTATTTTCTACCATACATCAATAACTTCTTTTCATAACTGTTATATTTCTTAAATACAAAAAAAGAAGTCTATGAGGTTGTTGATCCTCAAGTGTATATACAGTCTGAAAATGCTGGAAGGATAAACCAACATTTTTAGACGTAATTATCTGTGAATTTTAAATCCGAAATGCAATTAAGTTTTATTAAATATTCATGTTACTTTAATTTCAAATTCAGTCCATTGTTACATACTCTTCTTTTACATACCTATGTTAGATACTTTTGTAAAATTGTGTATTTTTTGGGGTTATGGAAAAAATTAAACTCCATTGAAATAATTTCATTTTATAGATTTTTTCTCCAATAATTGTCAATTTGCAAACAGTAGGTATTTTGTGTCGTGAATATATAATAATTTTCATCGTCACAAAATGTTTTTCTATTGTCGTCGTAACATAATTCATGGTCCTTTGGTCATTATTTTATTATCAGGCACCTACTGACTGAGCAGGTAGCATTGCAAGAACTTGCTTGGCTCTGCCCGGAGCACGCACGCGTCAGCCGCCTAAGCTATTGAGCATTGTTAACACATGGTAGATTCGTAAAACTACTGGCTCGCTCAGTATCAGTATCGCTCAGTACTCACATCATCAAAAGCTTGCATAAATATAACACATTACTAAACTCACTACCATTTTTATTGTTTGTACAGTCAAAAGTCCTATAACAGTTTGTCTCTAACAAATGACCTGCTAAGAATCATATTTGGAATTCAATATTTGCAATATTGTGATTCAAAACAAAACTTTCTAAGATAATATTTGAAACTAGACATTCATTTTTAGATAACACTGCAAACACTGCAAAGTCTACAACAGGGGCAGCAGGGTCATTTGTTGTTAAAGACTGAGAATGGTCAATACCAGCTGTTGAGAGTGGGTCCCGCTCCGGCAGCCAGTACTCTGACAGCACCGCAGCCACAGACACTCCGGCTGTCCACTGTGCCGGCAGTAAGTAGGACATATGCGCTATTCCCAACCTCTGAAATTGGACAAAGCTGGTATAAGACCCCAATTAAAGTTGTCTAATTTCCAACTGATCATGCATGTCTAAATAAACGGTGTTGGTGCATGTCCAAGGTAAATTAACACAGGTAAGATTACGTTGGTGTGTGACTGGTGTTTGCACTATATATACTAACTAATGTGAATATTAAGCGTATGTTGGATATTGTAATAAAAAATATCATTTAATCTTGACAGTAACATTGCCAATTAAAAACACTATACTTCAATATTCACATAATAATATCCATTTCATTTATAGATTTTTCAAAAAGATCGCTATCAATCTAAATTTATGTGAGTAGCTTCGTTTCGATGGGACACCGAAAATTTTCAATTACGCCCAGCTAACTGTGATATTGTGGTTTAAGGCTATAAAGAATGTGAAAACATCTTACGTAGTCGTTTGACTGCAAGGGGTCATTTACAAAAATAATATTTTAACATTATTTTTGTAAATGTATTTTAGGTACAAGGACAGTAGAAAGCGTAAGGTAAGGATATGCAGACAGGGCCAGGGCGATTTGGTGTGTAGATATCGTGACCATTGTGGCACTGTGCTCAGTTGTGGAGTCGGTGCTGCGTAAGCGGAAACCGCTCACCTTTGACACGATACAGTGGTATATAGAGGTATATAGTATATATAGTGGTGGATACTGGCAGTGGCATGGATTGTTTGAAGCGAGTCTAGAGAGTCTGACACGGGCTGGCACTATGGTGGCTCTGCACTAGATAGGATGCACAGCGCCACGACCTGTCACTTGTGTTGGAGAGGGTCCTCCCTCTGGCGTAATTTATACGATTGTGGAAAGTGAGTGAGAGAAGTAAGAATGTGATGGGGTTTTGGGAGGACAGACATTAGTGTCTCAGAAGGACGCTGACGAGGGGAGCAGAGAGAACGAATCTATACCTACGTTGCAGACATTTTCCCTAATTCGGAGACAGAGAGCAGTTGGGCGCCCATAATCATGATTCTTTCTCCCCTGAGACAGCAGACAATTTCCGTGGGACAGGGTTATCAATTTGTAAGCATATGATGGGACCAGGATAACGTTCCACACAATTTGTAGGACAATGTGGCAGATCAATTATTTGATATCACATGCTTAGATAAGCAATTGTAAAATATCAGCTCATTAGTAATTAAAAATCGACGTAAATAAGTAAAAAAATAAATAGATTTTATATTTCCGTAATGAAATGACATCCTATATTTGTGTTTGGAGCCACGTGTTAAGAAAATAGATCTTGTGGTAGGAAGGTCCGTTCCTCCATAATTATTGTTGTTAACTATTATTTTAATAACGTTAAAGACTATTTCTTTTAGAGTAATTAAGCAAAACATGATGAAATTGCTAATTGTTAGAAATTAATTTTACACTCGTGTAACGGCTATGATATTTGTAGTTTTCAAAAGTGGTTAGGTGCATTTATTCTGTTGCTTAGTTAATATAAGACAGCCACACTATTTTACAAATTTCTGGGTAAATTATCCCGGTATTAAACCTAAAAATTGCTGAAACCACTATATCTTCGTTGGCTACTAGCATTTTTATATATTACACTTCTGGACGTCTCATCGAAAGGAAGCTGATTGTTCTGTCACTTCGAAAAATGTATGAATAAAATAACAACCTACAGTAATCTAAATTTGAAAATTTGGTTTTCAAATTTAGATTATTGTAAAAGTTGTTAAATAAAAATGAATTCTCCTGAAAATTGTTGTATTAAAAATACAATTATATAATATTAGACGCAATAGAATATAATACTAGACGCACTTTACAGTTAGTGAAAAAATAATTGCACATGCATAATATGCATATATAAATATGCATATAATTTGCTTTAATCTCTATAAATGAGCTTTAAATTTGAGTGACCAAAAATGTGTTATAGGAGCTGTATTCGATTTGCTATTAACTTTATAATACGCGATTTTTCATGCCAGAAATCACCGAACATGTTTTTTATGAAATGATGATCTTCATAACATAGTGCATGACAAATTAACCACAATATTTCTGCTTCTTTATATTATAGCTTATATTTCATGCTTTTATGTGTGTTATAATACCTTTCGGTTTCCATCTTAGCATTAAAACGTATTATTTTCCGTGCAGCACGCTGGTGTAGCCACCGTGTCAACGAGTGTTCCTCCCCAGGGGCACATGCCTGGTCAGATGCCGCCAGCTCCCGTCGCTACGCCTGTGGTGCCGTCGTCTGTGCCGAGCGTGCAAACCGCTCTGCCACAAACATTGCAACCTATCGTTACCACACAGGTTTGTATTTGCTCAATAAAAATAGTTGTGCCAACTGTTGGTCATTATTTTTTCAAACTAATGGGAGTCGTAATTGTTGGTGTTTTAGTAGTAGGACAATATGTATAGATGTTATAGTGTCTACCGATCTCGCGTTACCACACAGGCTTGTAATTGATCTGTATAAATAATGTTAGTAACTGAAATCAGTTTTTCAGTTGAAAAACTGATTTCAGTTACTATCATTTTTTTACAAACTAATGAGAGTCGTAACTGTTGGTGTTTAAGTAATAGGAACGCCACGGTCGCGGGTTCGAAGCCATACTAGGTAATGGACGTTTATCCATAAATTTTATTAGTATACATGTATGTTTATAATAAAAATCCCAAAGATTTATTTAATATTAGATGTGTTTCCTTTGTCTAGTGCTCTTAACATAAGTAGAAGAGCCAAAAAGCTGTCTTGATTTGTGTGATCGATTTTCTCAAAAGCTACTGAACGGTGGCGGTGGTTTTTAATGCAATCTATTTATGATCGAAACCAATCGAATCGCCAGTAATATTGTGGATCACCACATTACATCGCATGCAACCTTCGCATTTGTAAGATGTAAGTATATAATTTCACTTTAGACGCGATCGCCTATGAAATTTAATTTTATTTGTAGAAACCGTTGGATAATACAAAAGAGAAGTGTCGGAACTTCTTGGCCAACCTTCTGGATCTCTCCAGCAAAGAACCCAAGACCGTCGAGAGAAGTGTAAGAAACCTGATCCAGGAACTAATAGATGCCCAAGTGGAACCTGAAGAATTCTGTGATCGCCTCGAGAGGCTCTTGAATGCTAGTCCACAACCTTGCCTCATAGGATTCTTAAAGGTATATTACATTTTGCTCGATTTGACGGAGAATTACCGTGCCCTGCAGATAATCTAATAACGTAACATTAACTTTATAAGGAGGACTTTATAATTCAACTGTTTAAAATGCAACGTGTCCCCTTTAAATACAAGGAAAAACGTTTGAACTTTCACTTAATATGAAATTTAAAAAAAAGATTAGTTGCTCATTGGAGTCGGCTCGGAGGTGGCCCAAAGGGATGGAGTGAGGGAGGGCAAAACGTCTGCATAACTATACTCCGATTGCTCGTTTTCCTCCCTATGCTATAAAAATACATAAATCTACAACACACATAACTTCAAGAATTTTATGACGAATGAATATAATGTGTTTTTTTTTGTGTCACAATAGAAAAGTCTACCGCTTCTCCGCCAGTCACTTGTTACCAAGGAGCTGGTTATAGAAGGGATCAACCCACCCCTGCCTCACATTGCCTTTTCTGCGACACCTTCACCAAGTCAACAAGTTCTTGCTACCACAACCAACGTGCAATTGGTAAGTCTCTACTAAATAAATAATACTGAAAACTAGCCGCCTAACCAACCCTGCGCGAAGTGCGACCGGATAAAATGCAACATGTTAATTTTACTAAAAGAAATTACAGTTTGTCTCAAGTTTCCCCCCCCTTCTTTAGGTGTATTCTATGTTACTCAATCCACTTACTGGCGGTTGCGCTACATACTATGCTGTCATGGACGTCTAAAAGGGTCAATTTTCTATTGGTACAAATTTCGTTTTCGTAAATTTTATCTGGCGTCTTGTATAGCCTATGACACTGTGTTAACGGTTAATTCGTTATTGCTAGTTGGGTGAATTTTACTCAGTGTCAGTAGCTCATCCTATCAGCCGGGTCAATTTCGCTAACGCTAAGAGGAGAGGACGTTGAAGAGATAGAATTCAAATTAGGTATATCTTGTAACAAATTGTGCATATATCAATTTTAGTTGTTTTATCTGTATATAAAATAATCGAGAAACATTGGAATTCAGTTATACTTAACTTTTTAATCTTTTATACGTGTTTCTTTTCGATACACAAGGATTCCATTTTTCTACATTTTTTTTAAAGTAATAAAAATTTGTGGTGTATCTGCTGTATTTATTGGGTTAATAGTTACAGATTTTAAACTTTTTTCACACAAAATAAGCGTATTTCACTATATCACTCTCTCTGTCTGTTTTTACACTTATAATTTAAAAATCGATCGTTTGTCATGCCCATGTTCATTACGTAGATACATCATTACGTAGACGCTCTATTAATCAACATTTTAATGCTATCCTCTATATGCACTCCGGCAACGCGCCAGATTCAGGTTTTTCAGATGTGTATGGGCGGCGGTCTTCTTTTACCTGTTTTTCTATAAAAAAAGTTAAAATTCCAAAGTGTTGTAACACTTTGGAATTCTAAATTGCACTCAAGCATGGTTTTTTAAATAAAATATATATTTTCTCCCAATAAACGGAATTTTCTAGAATATTTAAAACTTTAATATTTTGCAAATTTATTTTTATTTTTTGTAGTTTAATCTTAGAAGCATAATCGTAAAAAGATTCGGAGAAAGCCACATTTCAAGTTCTTGTGTATGGGAAGTGAATATTTTTATATAATATTAATTAGATTTTATTATTTTAATTACACAGAAAGTTACCCACGTTACGGCATGTACACAATGTTAAAACATCTGTGAGACATAATTTACGACACTCACACGTGACGTAAGACACTCAGTTTAATTATATACTTATAAAAAGATTTTACAGTCAAGATATATTAGAAATCGTTTAAATTTGATTTTTTTATATTAATCAATAATGATTTTTTAAAAAATAATTATGATCGAATTTCAATAACTAGTGTCGTCTTAAACATTTACCTGAGTTTTGTTGTTATAATTCTAACTTTATACTTTTGTTATACACCCATCATATAAAATCATATTATACAGCCATCAATTTTTTTTATTCTGTTAAAGAAATATATTGTGTCTTTAACACAATAAAATTGAAAATTAAATAATAAAGCAAAAAAGATAATTATGTCATAGTTTTGTAACTTAGTGCCATGCAGCGTTGCATCCGAATTGGACCAGTACGAACGGTGTGGTACCTCGCGCTCACATGTTATCACCGTAGAGCCGCTACGTCACCGTCGCTTTTAGTGCGGTATGTGAATGCAAAAGTGACTGTATGGGTCACCGCCCATTGGAGGAGAGGAATAGAGGAGGGCAACGCCTCGGCATAGTAGTTATACGGATTTTTATGGTCGTCTGCAAAAGGCTCCGATTTCTCAATATCATCCCCCCCCCTATACCATAAAAAATGTAGTTTTTTTTTTAAATAATCATTATCAGGTTACTATTTACCTGTAAATAGGCTGATGTACCGATGTACGGTGTTGGATGATAATGGTTATAACACTTATAATTACCGTTGGACATTTATTATTTTACACATTAATTTTATTTATTCCCGATGTCATTGTATAGTGATTAAGGATCAAAAATAATTAATTAAAAAAATTAAAATAATTAGATGTATAACAATTAAATGAATTTCCTCAAATGCACTTAATTAATTTTATTCATTGAATTACACGGCGAAAGACCACGAATATTGAAGATACTGATTGTCAAATGTATTGTACAAATTAATGAATAATTTAGAAAGCCAGCAGGTCCCTAGGAACATTGTCAAAAAGGTACTTAAAAGGTAAACTTGTAAAAATATGTGACGTCGAATGATGAAGTCGTGCACATATTATGCACTTCAAGTTTTAAAGGCACTTCAAATTCTTCATAGTCCTACTTTTGTTTAAATATAAATTGCAAAATTTTATTTAATAATTTGAGGTACAAAATTATACATTTTTTTATAACATTAGTTAAATTGATAAACAAAAAAAAAAAAATAACACATACATACAACCAACCTATAACACATAATAATACACCTTTATCAGATAATATACACAACAATAACGACAATAGGTTTTTGATTAACTTTCAGACGCTTATTACCCAGGTAAAATGCACAACAGTGTAACACAACTCCTAAAAAGTAAACCACTCAGTTCATTAACTATGGTTATCCTTATAGATAACCACAGTCCTGGTATTATGTATTATTTTTCTGTTCCTGTTTTTTAACACATACAAAATTTTTATAATAATATGTTATTTTACAGTTCATTGCTATTATGCGACCACATCATTTTAATTGCGCTAAGATCTACATAATGTGGTGCTTTTTTATTTCTATAATCGCTCAAGATTTGTCTTATACGCATTCTCCAGAATTTTATTTTATAGCAAAATTGTGATTAATACTTACTTTATTAATGTAATGAATTAAAATAAAATTTACTTTACTTTAATAAATAGTCGTGTCGTTTACGATTGTGAAATAGTCATGTATTTGTACATATATATATTCATGGCAGACATATTATTTAGCACTAAACCTATGTCTTTGTAGGAGTCCAAAACAATACTTTTATCGTTATAGTGTTCCAATATTCATCATCAGCCCAATACCATCCACTCCAAGACAGGGGATTCTGGACACAGACGTCATGGCGTTGTAAGAAGTTCCTAATAGGTGATTGCATGTAAACAAATGCGGGGTGGACTTCATAAGGGCTGATGGTGACGATTGAGTGTAACGAAGCTCGTCAATAGATATAGAGCACTGTAAAGCATCGCATTCGTGCAATAACATGTGGACGTGGTCCTGGCAGCCACTGGACGACGAGGACCAGAGTCCAACGCTCACGACTCTGTTGCCACCAGCCGTCATGTCTCTCGGCCGGCCGTCGTCCCCTCAGAAACCGTTTAACATATTACAAGTGCCACCGAATAACGCACAGGTTTGTCCCATGGTTCGCACTTGTAGGGCAAACGATATTTAATGCCTGCTCACAATGTCTAATAAAATTTCCGTAGACATTTTTTTGTTGCAAAGTAGGCATATGTAAATAAATTATCGCGGCTCATTTTTATTTTTTACCGTGCACTTTATTGTCTATTATCATAAAAATTACATAATAGACGTTCATTAGTGATGAGTATTTGTTTGTGTTTGTAATAACAGGCCCTGGTCCAACTGAGCTTTGGTCCAGGATTGTTTCTGAAACTACGCTGGCCCAAAGATCGTTTGCCGTCAATGTTATAAACGTGCAGATTTCTTCACAGTATAATATTATTTGGCCCTCGGGGGGAGATGAAAAGGAAGGCAACGCACCGGCATAGTGATTATGATGTTCATGGGTGTCGGTAGTCGTAAACAGGCTCAGATTTATCGTTTGTCCCCCTGTACTATAAAAAAAATAAAAAATATCGCACATCAGCTCCGTGGCAGCGAGTTCGACGTATATTTGCAGTTTACCTTTTTCAGTAATTCACAAAGTTCTAACAGACATGTTAATGATTTTTTTGTGGGGATGTAAAAAAATTGGGGAACTTTAAAAAATATGTATTTAATATAAAAGTTCACCTATTTTTTTCTGATATAAAAATTACCTATTAGAAAGAAGATTGTGAGATTACAAATCTTGAAGCAAATAATGAATTAACAAATAGGATGTAGGTGTGCGTTCGTAAAATTGAAATGAATATTATGATTAATTTATAGAATTTGCACTAGCGAGTGTCGAACAACAGCTGGCCTGTTGCGTTCAGACTCTAGTGCAACTTTTATAATTACGTGGTTCGCTTTGTGAAAGACCTTTTTGACGATCTTCTAGAAATCGATAGGCCTCTCTAGCAACAATGGACAAAACTTTTCGTCGTCCAGTATGTCGGTAGTACGGTCTTTACATAGAGGGTGACATAGTTTGTACTAAATTACCAGCATTATCTAGCTAAAAGGAAATTTCTGTAAACTAGCTAGTGTTCTGTTTCAGTTTCAAAGTCGTGTTTCGTGGGTGTCAAAAAAAAAAAACGAGCTAAAGCTGGGCTAATCAATGCTTTTTAGTGAAAAATATTTTTGGAAAAAAAAATTGACAACATAAAAATATTTCGTTTTAGAGCTATTATCAAATATAAGAGATCGAAAAAATATAAAATCCAACAAAATATGTCACTCCACACCCTTAGCGCTAGGGTTCCACCGAACGCACTCACGTTAATGCAGAAAATTATGCAAATAAAGTAAGACAGTATTTAAAAAAGTCGTATGAGGTTGCTTATTCTTACATTCGAAAGTGAAGCTTGTAGTTGGTTACACATTTTTGTTATTTTCAGCGATATGTTACTTTGACTGGCCTTTTTATGCATAAGCTCTTTGTTTAGTCATTGCTTTAGTCTATTTTTGTTATCAATCTCGTTGGTTATATGTGTCATTATATTCTATGTGTAGCGATTTAAAATTTAGTCAACGTGATAAATAATTTTAATTTATGGCATGACATAAAATCAAATAAATAAAAGAATGTAATTATGTTAAATTATAGTATGTGTTAGCATGTTTCGTCGTGTTATTTTTAAACTATGTATAATCTTTGTTATGCACTTTCAGCCAAAAATCCCAACCAAGCCTGGTAGTACGATCGCTGTTTTGCAAAACATACCCGTGCACACTAAACTAAATGTCTCCAAAGTTGGAAAGACTATAAATGCGAATAATAAGCCGGGATTCGCTCGACCTGGCGTACCCTCCGCCGGCCTCGCCACAGTTCTGACCCCGGGAAAGTCTCTACTGAAAGAGAAGGAGAAAAAATCAGCAATGAATTATTCCCAGCCCTTCGTTGATGATAAGATGGCGGGCGATGATGATATCAATGACGTCGCTGCCATGGGTGGCGTGAACTTAGCAGAAGAAAGCCAGAGAATACTTGGCTCCACCGAACTAATCGGTACGCAGATAAGGTATGGTATTCAGTACAATATATGAAATATTAGAAAAACGCACTGACTTCGCATGGTTATTGGCATTTTATTGCGTATATCCATTGATTTACAAAAAATACAAGATATACGATTTCATATTCAACTGTCATTGTAAAGCATCCGTGATTGTACAGAAACATCCTTTTTTGCAATGTCAACCTACCGTGAATGATTTTAAATCGTTTTTACAATGCAGATTCTATTTAACGAGATATGAAAACTTTATATTTAGAAGTGTCTAATTTACGGGCATGTGCTAAAATTGTTTTTACAAACTGCATAATTTGACATAACATGACTATATATGTGCCTATATATTAATAAGCGATAATGTAGCATTCGTATGGTGAAATAATTTTTAAACAGTCTAGTAGGTACGTGGTTTTTAGGTTTATTCATTATTTCTCCTTAAGATAACACAATTTGTGATAGCAGTAGGAGGACACCGAGCCTCAAAAACCACATGAAACGTGACGACACAACCGTGGCTCTGGTGTGAACTGGAGGTTTACACCAGAGCTGCAATAGACATTAGGGCACACCTTACAATAATGGTTTGTGGTATTGTTTTCAGGTCATGTAAAGACGAATATCTAGTGCCTATGACATTGATGCAGTCACGGCTGAAAGCCATTGCTGCCAAGCGCGGTCTTGAGGAGCCGTCGCCTGAAGTGGCGGGACTCATCAGTCACGCGGCGCACGAGCGACTGAAGAATATCGTCGAGAAACTAGCAGTGGTCGCTCAACATAGAATCGACTTAATCAAGGTATAAACAGTGGTCCAACTTCAGCTCCGGGGACCATTTTTTTTGAAACCACGCACAAGTGCACTCTATTCCTCCACTTTCCCATTCGTGCTCTCCGAGGCACGGGGTTGTAACACCGCCCCGTGCACAACACGCTAACTTCCTGGCCCTGGGTTGTTGTGAGAAATTTAAAAATCCTAATAACACTTTCTGGTCCGACCCGAGATTTGGACCCAGTACCTCTAGGTCTACACATACTACTGTAGGAAGGCAGTCAAAAATTAACACTTACCCAAGTGTATTCGATTATATGACTAGTAGGAACATACATATCAAATAAATTACGAATTTCCATTTCACAGGTTCCAAATAGAAGTAACTGTAGAATTAAGTGTTATCTAGGGAAGGGGAACGCCTTCCCCTTTCGGCCCCAAAAATAATTACTATGGATGGATATATTATCTCTTGTCATATGTGGGAAAATAGGGGGTCCGTCCCCCTTTCGTCTCCCTAAACTAGAACACAAAAATCTTCGCTAGTCGGATGAATGTAGGGGCGAAGGCAATAGCGTCGTAGTTATAGGTCCGTCCGAAAAAATGTATTACCTATTGTAGTTGACGGTTTCGAGCTGTGGCAAACCTCTAGTCGTATAATCAGAACATAAAAGGAAAGTCGCTGGTGTTTGTCTTGATTAGTACAGCTGACATTTCAAGTGTCAGCATAAAAAACATAAGTATATATTTTCGTCTTGGAAATCATAAATTTATAACACAAGTAACAGAAGACTAAAACTATTTTAATACATAATTATTTTTAAATGACAATTATAAAATTATTAGTAAATATGGTATGATATATGTGGTATATATAATTGGTAAACGTAAAAACGTTTACCAATTGATCTTATAATTGTCGTTTAATAATGATTTTGAAATAACTATGTCTTAAAATAGTTTGTTTTCTATTACCTGTGTTATAAATTATGATCCACTGCAATTTTATGTAAATCTCAAATTTATTTATAATACATAAATTTAAATATACACATAACAATTGAAAATGAAGGTGACACCTAACCAGCTGTCACTACAATATCAACAGGTGGGACCGGCCCTGCCTGTCGGCACTGTATGTAAATGTCTTTTAATATTTTTCTGTAGACTGATCCGCGCTACGAGGTCACGCAAGACGTGAAGGGTCAAATCAAGTTTCTGGAAGAATTGGACCGCGTCGACAAGAAGCGGCGCGAGGATTCTGAACGTGAGATGCTGTTGCGAGCTGCCAAGTCGCGGTCGAAGAACGAGGACCCCGAACAAGCCAAGTTGAAGGCCAAGGTATGACATGACCAGAGTTCGTAACTTAATTTCGACATTTATTTAAAATAATTAAATTTAGTTGTAACTATCCTGCAACTTTTATACACACAAACGTAACGATTTTACAGGCGAAGGAAATGCAACGTGCCGAATTGGAAGAACTTCGCCAGAGAGAGGCAAACTTGACGGCGCTACAAGCTATAGGGCCCAGGAAGAAACCGCGCTTAGACGGTCCCGGGGGAGCGGGCGACTCCGGCCTCGGGGGCAACTACGGCTCTGGTGGATTTGTGAGTTTTGTTTTACTTGAACCTTTAGAGGGGTGGTGGTGGGGTGAGGAGGGTAATGCAACGCATCTGCAAAGAGGTGTAAATCTTAATTGACCTCAGTAAACATCAAGTGCCCCGACCCGACGGGGCGTTTGCTATAAAAGAACACAATATTTGTTGGATACAGATCTCTACCAAGATTTATCGTCTCGTTCAGTGAATGTCAGATAAATTCTTGCTAGTCGAGTACAGTGATGGCATCAACGATTTTAATAACACTTCTAAAACGAACATTTCGTCGGTACTGATCCATCGATCCGCGTGATTTTAAACTAAATGTGTAAGATTTTTTTGACTCGATCCAAGGCACGTCTACTTAAAGTATGTAAAAATATGCGGTTTTAAAAATATGAGTATTAAAATCGTGTGAAACATTTAACGTTTAGCGTTTTAGCGTAGGCGCGGTGAGCGCTTATGTCACGTCTCTTACGCACCTTTCACTTCAGAAATAATGCTCATAGTATTGTAGCTCGAATTATAACATATAGCTCGAGTATTTTACTCGTGTCGTCGTTCGTGTTTTTAGAAGTCAAACTCCTTTACGCACGCTTGACTCTGGTAGTAATCTGAAGAAGGCGTGTCGAGAGCTACGAAAACGAATCTATCGGAAATTGAATGGGAGATGTAATCAAGTTTAGTATATTATCTAGGGACAATGAGGGGTGGCACACGCTTTCTTTTTGTCTTTCTTTTCGTGTAACAATTTTGATAACATTGGTTTTGTTTCAGACCGGGAGAAGCCAGCTCGCTCTGCGCTCGCGACTGAAGCGCATCAACCTCCGAGACATGATCTATCTGCTGGAGCAAGAGCGCGACACGGCCCACTCAACCCTGTTGTATCGTAGCTACCTCAAATGAAACAGGTTTTCCTGAAGGTGGCATACGACATGCAATTGTAAATATAGACTTTGAGACACGTGAAATTAAGGCAAACCTAACATTTTATTGACTATGTCATTTACACAGTAAGGCATAGGATGCATTACGCTCTTACGTTACCTGAAGGTACTAAATGAGCATTTCGGACACCAGGTTTTTATAGCCAATAGCTTAAAGGGCTGCGATAGATTGCGTTTAAAGGGATAAAACGAGCGACCGTCACGCCGCAAATTAACGATAGCACTAGTCAGTAGGTTTTGGTTCACAGTGCTGGCAACATTAGTGCCTAACCTAACTACTAATATTGTAAATGGGAAAGTCTGTATTTCTGTTCAACGGTTGTATTCAACGGCTAACGAATGTACCGGTTTGAGTGAAATTTGATATCTACATCTGTACTGCATAAAGCTGAAGAGTTTCTTTGTTTGAACGCGCTAATTTCAGGAAGTGCTGGTCCGATTTAAAAAAAAAATGTGTTGAATAGTCCATTTATCGCGGAAGGCAATAACATAGGCTACACACAATGACGTCACGACTATTAGGACCGGAGTTACGCGGATGAAATGGCGAGTTGATGCTAGTAGTTATCAATATCCAGGTTACGTATACCCGAAATCATTTTTTTTTCAAATATCAACCACTAAAGGACCTCAACGGGGGCGAAAGATTGTAGAAAAATATTCTACGTTGATGAAGTAGCGGATAAACGGTCACTAGTTATATTATATTATTTCATATATTACGAAATGTTTTTTTTTTTCAGCGATATCAGTATATCTATTAGAGTATTAAGTGATATCCATAAGGGAGTGAAAAAATTGATGAGACGTGTCGAGGAACACCCGGATTTTTTAAATATTTATTATGTACAAAAAAACCTCTATAAATATAACAAAACAAAAATAATCGTCGTGACTGTTCAAAGCAAAATAGAAAGACGAAACGAAAATAATTTACTTGCTTTCTATGAGAGAGAGAGAGACAGACCTACAGAGTTAGATAGTTTTTTATAGTATATGGGACAAACGAGAAATCGGAGCCGTTACGACTACTGACGTCCATAAACATCAGCATAATTATGCCGATGCGTTGCCTTTCTGTTCACCTCCCCTAATGGGCCACCCGCTACTCGCAAACCGTAGAAAATACAACTCCGTAGATGCCAGTCTATCAACCTCCTCGGTCGTGCCTTCCCATTTCCGTTGCATAGGACCATGCATGGCCTCCTCCGCAGGGCGCGATGCGAAGCGTAACTTATCGGCCCGTTGCGAAGCGTACCGCGATACATTCGCGCCAGGTCTCAGTCTTAATCACCTACGTCTAAACGGTGGCGTACCGTGGACTATGTTATGTAAAATCTTATCAACTCGTTTTTAAATTGACGCCTTTAAGCGTCTTCCGCTTAAAGCCGACAATTTAAAAAAGGTGCTTGTTTACGCACGTCTGTTGTCGAGGATCAGTTTTGCCTGTGCCTTGATTTAGTAGTTTATGACCCGGATACAGCTGCGCAAATGCTTAACGAATGAAATATATAATCATTACAAAATAATATGTAAGTGGTGAATTCTAAAAGACTGACAGTTTTAGGTTATCAGCGAAAGGATACGTCCAACCATTAACCTAATGGTCTCCTGTCGCTAGATCCGGGACGCTCCACCGTAGCGGCCGAAGACACTCGCAGAGGTTTTTAGTCGGTGTTGTAGAGTCCGACACACCCCTCCGGCCGTTCAGTCTGGGTAACTATGTAGTAAGAATTTCAAAGACTAGTCCAATTTTTTTTGTTTTTATTTTATTTACATATTCGAAATAGAAATTGAGCCTGAATATTCTCTGTGATTTGTCGTAAGAAACACCTTGTAGACGAATACATCCTTCATGTGTTATGTCTATCGATGTAACGTGTACTATATACGAAATACGGAAAAATATTATTAATGGGAGTGGAGTCTTTGTTAAAAAAGAAACCACAAGCTTCTTTTACATTTTGAAGCAATTAACATCTCCTATTTTATTATTATTATTACAATTGCCTTTTTTTTCATTTCATATTTTATTACTGTTAGGCGTGAAGATAAGTGTGTGTATGTTTTATTCTATTGACATTAAAACTTTTACGCAAGCTATGAAATTATAATTTTTTTGATACATACTTTTTATTATTTTAATTTTCTTTTACATACAATGACATGTAGGTATTAAAATAATAGTAAAATTTTGCTGCCGGAGAATAATAATACCTAAATTGAACCACAAGGGAGGAAAGTACTTCATTTCCTCTCGCGTATTTGCCATAAAACTTGTGGCGTACACGCGATATATTAAAATTTGTAACATTTAATGTTCAATCCATTGTGTATTAAAATAATAAAATGCTACAGAACCTATTATGGTGAATTAGTCGCGTACGTCTTCTTTTAAGGAAGGGACTTTAACTTTTACTAAGGGATTTAGTATTTTTTACTTTGACTCCAGAATGATAGCACACCACAGAGAACTGCTCTGAACTCTCAACTATCTATTTTATCTTTCTCTCTAGTTACTTCACACATAATATAATTTCTTGTCCGTAACGACAAATTTTAATGAGCAACATGTGAGGGATGTATTATTCTATGTATTAAATTAGATAAATAAAATCATCATTTAAAATATGGGCGTAGGTCGTTTTATATTCGGACCCTATAAACTATTCTAATCAACCAGACATTAAAATGTTTTATTCTACAACTTATATAAAAGTGTTGGCAACCTTGAATTAAGTGTCATCAAAGGGTACCACGTCGCTTAACTGTTTGAGCCGGCACTGTTTGACTGATGAACGAACACATTGAATAATAATAATAAATATTGTGTGTTTAATCACAAATAATATTAATGTTGTATAAAGGATTTTGATTCTGACAAGTTTGGAGCGCAGAATCGACTCTGACCCAAACGTTGGAGCTAGATTCAAATTTGATTTTTGTACAGTTGCATAGTTAGATAAGTGTATGGTGTTTGTCAGTCAAATCGGTTTCACACCTGTTAGGGTGTTTGAAGTTTGTTAAATATCTTGTAAATATATTCATATGCTCATTTGTAGGTTGTCTAACTATATTTTCTGTGAAGCATGATTATGAGTAGAGTGAGACATGAATAATGAGCTACGTGACGGATGAGTAAGAATAATGTGACACATGAATATGAGTCAGTATGAGTGGAATGAGTATAATGTAAGACTTT
>JAFELO010001455.1:213291-236431 GCA_017140195.1 Eumaeus atala
AGACCAGCGGCAACAGCAGGGAGTCGGAGAGCATACCCAACAACGTGTTCGGAGAGCCAAAGCGCAAAGATTCACTTGACATGGACGAGATTGAACGAGAAATAGATGAAATGGCACTAGACGACAATGGGGATAATTTGGTAATTACATACATACATTGAACTGATTGATTAAATCATTGAACATTGTAAATTTGTTAGGCGTAGAGCCAGTTCCATCGGTCCCAATTATAGTTTAAACAGACTTCTCAATAGATAGCTAGTTTCCACTTTAGTAGCAACCGATCCGCACACAAAGTCATATTTTTTCTTTATTGTGAAAATATCACATCCCATGATTTACACTAAAGAAAAACTGTAATCTCATGATTTATGTATACTAAACATTGATTTACAAAAATACAAGACATACGATTTCATACTGAGCTATTATTCTAAACCATCCGCGAGTGTAACATGATTTTAAGTCGTTTTTGCAATGAACATTCTATTTAAAAGTTCACAAACTAACCATATTTCTTTGAAAAGTGAACGCTACGCGCATGTGTTTTAATTGTTTTTACAAAGTGCATAATTTGATAGTTGCATCTTTTATATGGACGCTTTTGATACGCGCTCTGTGCATCTTGTAATTTTATAAATTATTGATACTAGAAGAAGCATAAATATAAGACATTGGAGTGCATACGAGTAAAAAAATAAGTTTAAAATAAAACAATAGTATGAAATTATCAATACGTATCATTGTGGAGGTCCGTGTCAAGGACTGGAGGTCCTGCTGCTGAAGATCAATCAACCTGTACTTGCACGAGTTGTCAAGGAGAGCAAGTTCAGATAGTGAACGCAGTGAGCGGGTTCGAGTCACGGGTGGGGTCAAAAAGTGCTATTGAAATTTTATTATTCCATTATCAATGTGCACTTCTGTGTGCGCACACGCAGCCTCTATATTATACCCTGAGTAGTTAGTTCGTTTTTATAGAATGGCATCCGCAGCGGAAGTCTGTAGGTTGATGAGACGCTGCAAAAAATTAATTCCTAGTTATGAACCTCACCTCTTAGTAAGAGGTAGTGTATTTCGCAGGGTGGGGCCAGCACGACCGCTGAGATGCTTGGTAGTTTAGAAGTGGGTCCAAGGTATAAATAGTGTATGAAGTGAAACATCATGTGAAGTAGTAATCTCCCAAGCGCTTAATGACGCTTTAGCGCGCTTTCGTTGCTTACGTATCTTGCGCACATTTCATCTCGTGTCTATTCCTGTTGAGTAAACTGAGGCAGTTTTCTAATAGAATTGTTTCTTTTTCAGGATCTATCAGACGACGCAGATTTAATTGATTAATATCTAAGTATATCTAGATTTTTTATTTTATATTATAATTACAATAATTAAAAGTGTGTATTTCCTAAAGTGCTAACACATTTAAGGTTTAATATAGTTATTATATATGTTTTATTTCACAAAGTTTCACGTCTTTCTTTGATTTACCTTCTATTTATCAATCTATAAATGTATGGATGTGTCAATAGACATATTCTTGTGCCCCAAGTGGAAACTAGTGCTTTAACCAATTTTAATTTTAAGTCAAATAACCGTTTCCTTTCATAAACTTTCACCACATTCCATTTCCTTTGAATTCAAAAAGCCTTTGATACATAATTTTTTTTTAAAGAAAGAGATAATTTAATTTCTAGAACTATTTTGATGAACTAGAACTATTTTGATAAACTAGAACTATTTTGATGAACAAGAACTATTTTGATGAACTAGAACTATTTTGATGAACTAGAAACCTTTCGATGCACATTGCAGTTTCTCAGTATCTGGTGTGCATTACATATTTTCCTTTTTATCTGTAGTCTGTTTTTATTATGCGGTCTCCTAAACAGTCCCTTGACTGGACGGTGCTCTACATGAAATTCATTTAATAGGTACTTTTAATGATGCAAGAGAGAGAAATTTTATATTTTGTTTTAGATTCTTTTCGTCGGGATGTTTTAATTTTTTCTTATAAATTATTAAAAAATAAATTAAGTAAGTACATATTAAATTATGCTAAACAATTTCTGCGTCACATGTTAAATGTTTTGGTTGTTCGACAATTTGACTGATCCATGATAAGTCAAATTGTCCTAAAATAAAAAAAAATACCGGGTGTTCGCGATATCCGTTAACACCTTGCGATTGCCATGCTTCTTGCTTTGACTGGAATAGAACATGTCTAGTGGAATTAGGCGGAGAACGATTCGTTGTCCAGTGGAGTTAGGCGGAGTACTAGAACAATAGGGTTTTGTACACACAAGGACCTCGCTGCTTATGGAACAACCTAATTTGAAATTAATAAAATAGTGAAACCGAAACTATTTTCCATGATTTTATCGCGGTTTTATTGTTATTTACTTAACAAGCCCGTGACCATGGTCGCGTCGCTGTAAAGCTTCTGATACGTTGTTATATATGATATTGAACCGCAATAAAATCCGCAACAACCGCAACAAAAACATCAAAATCGTGAAATGTTATGAAAATCCTTAAAAAAAATGTGTGATAGGCATCGAGTACTAGCTGATCGTCTCATAGAAACGTCATAGAAAATGCTACTAAAACTAAATTTATACCTAAAATGATGAATTGTTATTATCATATTATTTTTTTGGGGGGCACGCCAGTAATAATCCAATCCATCCCGTATTTTCGAAATTTCCTTCGGTGCACCGCGTGACCCCGCAAAAGTCCTGGTTTTTATGAACATGCCATTGCTGGACCTCATTTAGGGAGTGGGTAGAAAGTGCTTCTTAAACTAACCTTATAACCAAACTGGAATTATTAGCATGGATACTTACCCAATATCTGTCCACATCTACCTGTCATCGTAATAGCATGGAAAATGTTGACTTATCAACAAAGTTTTAACTATAGACTAAAATTTTGATTTATTAATAGTAATAATACCTTATGACATCTGTCTACATAAGTTATTGACCACCATCAAACACTTATACCATTGGTATTTTAATGAACCCATCAGTCTTTTGTCAATAGACGGCTAACATGGGTTGCATGGCGGATACCACTATAGAAAGTTACCTGTTATATTGCGTCAATTTGTATTTTGTATCTGTTAAATTTGTTATAAAACCTTATATAAATTGGCATGAAATTGTTGAGGTTGTATTTGATCATCACTTTACTTCCTATTCCCTGTATGTATGTATGTATGTATGCTATATTAACTCCAATATCGATAATGGTGTGAAGTTGGATCCGCAATGAATTCAGATCACAAAGAGAGAGCAAGGACGAGTATTACACAGTATGTTTTATTCCTGCTAGTTTTAAGCGAACATTCTGCAGGTTAGGTAATCAATTTAATTAAGAAGCTAGTTTAACTGTTTATTGAAAAAAAGTTTTAATGGAACATGGTTCTTATTATTTTCAAAAAATGTCCTATCATAAACTCATGTATATATCATGTAACGTTCTTTATGGCGTCCTAACATTATTTATAATTGATCATATAACAAATGATGTACCAAAAGCAATGTGTCGAGTTTAATGGAAACAAAAACACCATGCTTTTCTTACGCAATTTCGTGTCGCTTAAAATTAAAGTGAGCCGAAATAATTTTGTTTCTCATTAAAATCTGCAACTTCACACCATTCAGTACACTTGACAGGCCTCAGCGTCTGCAGTAGCTCTAGATATTTTGTACAAGCTTCTATTTTATATTATTTTAATACTTAAGCGGTTACATGACTTACTCTACATCTCTGTTAATATATTGTACATGTAATAGTAGTTAGATATATTATGACTATCACATTCGTATAAATAAATGTACTTTATACTTAGCTCTAGATTGCAATGTTTTTGAGAACACAATCATTAAATACATTCAAATTTATTTCTTTGTCCTCGTTTTCAAAAGATTTATAAGGTATTACTTTGCCTTTGTAAGTTTTATTTTAATGTTAGTCCAACAACGCTATGGGCCGATTTCACCGGTTACTATTATAGAGACAACAAGCAAATCGATGCACAGCTTCAAGTATCACCTGAGTGCTTATAAAAGTTTTGAAATTTACATAAAATTTATGGAGTGGCAACATCGCTTTATTATGTTTAATAATCCATTATTTTATTATCATCATCTATAATTATTAAAAAATAAAGTCTGCGAAAACTGTCTGTCTATATTACAATTTTATTAAAAGCACACATTGATAGAGCTGTTCCCGTTTTAGTGCATTATTTGATTATCATTCACTGATTATTGGGGTTGATCGCTAGTTTGAAATATGAATTACATTTACTTAGTTAACACAATTATATGTGTATACTTGTATACTTTCATTCAAGAATAAATTTATAATTTTTAAAACAAAAATACTACGAATTCGATGGAATATGATAAGAATTTACAAGATATTTGAAACCTGTGAAACCGGCCCTTAGTAACCGTAACTTCCGTATGCTTGGGCGGCCAGTGGCATGATTACGCCATATTGTTGTCCAGCCGTGGACTGGGAAATGCTAATTATAAAAGTCTAGTTCTAGATGAATAAACAAAAGATATAGTTGTACATAAATAAATATTATTTGTTTTACTATCAAATATCCAATTATATCAATATTAAAGACAACTAAGATTTATCATTTATCTGAATGTCGACTATTGATTTAAAAATATAGGACAACAGAGCAGGTGGTTGAATTATGACTATAGACATTCGCAAAACTTGAGGTTTTGTCAAATATATAATATATATAAGGGATGGCATATGTACAGAGATAATATAGATAGGGAAGGGGTTGTACGACGGCGACTGGCTGTCTTGGCTAGTAGTGAAGAATGGAGAGAACGCATTACTATCGTTGTCTCCGTAATCTCGCATGCGCATTGCGCAGAGAGAAATGAATGAAAAAAAGAGACAGAGAGTAAACTACATTTGCTGTCTCTTTCGTCATTTAGAAGAACAAGAGGGAAGCCATCCTTATATATGTTTCGAATGTCTGTTTTGCAGGCGCGTTGTGTAAGGCGCTGTAATAACTTTAGGTTTCATTGAAAATTTGTTCTTACAAATTGTATCAGTATTTTAAAACAAATTGTTAATTTTTTTAAAAAGATAAAATAAAGTAAGTTTGATATCTTGCTCCTTAACAGTGGACCAAGGCTTCTATTGTAAGATCGGAGAGTAGTGGACTAAGAATGCACATTGGGATGGAATTCATTAACAACGAGTCATCTTTAGACCTTTGAATTTAAAATAGAAATATTTTTGTGTGTACTTTACCTCTATTGTAGTGCACGCGATAATCGGTAAAATTTGTTGGCGAAACTTGTGGCTTTCATCAAACACGGTTCTATATAGAGAGAAAATGTAGGTTAGTTTAATTTTAGTCAGATAGTTTGAAAAGAAAAGGCGTTGGTTGAACTACTTATATAGTTTCTTTGTTTATTTTTGATGGCTTTGTGCGTCGCAGCTTGATCGAACTCTAAAATACACATCGGGCGACGAGCTTACATAGCGAAGATGCG
Source organism: Eumaeus atala (assembly GCA_017140195.1). Classification (NCBI taxonomy): domain Eukaryota; kingdom Metazoa; phylum Arthropoda; class Insecta; order Lepidoptera; family Lycaenidae; genus Eumaeus; species Eumaeus atala. The sequence goes on from JAFELO010001455.1 coordinate 218,826, forward strand.
GCAAATGTATAAAACAGAAATATATAATCTTCTATTTCAACGTTCTTAGGTGTCCACTGCAGATTAATCACATCTGCGCGTCGTGGCTTAACAAGTGATATCTACGGGGTAACTAATTGTGCTTAGTGCAGGTTGTAAGTTTACCAGTGTCACCTATAGGTGATGAATACGTTTAGTGCAAGGCAATCGGCAAGGGGCGGTTTCCACTCCTAGCGGTGTACCTTTGCACGGCTACTGATGCACATGAATGTTCATGCACAATTACTATGCCGCTTCATGCGTTGCCTTCCTTTTCTGCTCCCATTCCCCAATGGGCAACTGGTTACTAACAAACCGCACAAAATGCGACACTGAATATGTCACATTACGCTGGCATCTTGCCGGATAAATTACACGGCAATGCAGTATGGCACTACCTCTTACAAAGCCGTGTCTGAATAACACGTAGGCTATAGGGATACTAACCAAGGTGGGAAGCTTCGGAACCTACGTGTTTGTATTAAGACTGTAATTAATGTGGCGGACTCTCCCTCGTTTCTCTCTGCTACCCGCAAGGCCGTAGCGAGGCTTTATTTGGGTTTATATGAATAAAATATTAAAAGTATGTACCAAGTGCTAAACCACAAAGAAACGTCGGGATTGTGAAATATTTAACAAACATCAGGTACTATTATTATTATATTTCTCCTGATTTCATTTTTGAATGTTGCTTAAAGTTTTATTTCAGGTGCGGGTCTGACCCTCTTACCCTCCCGCTGGCTTCGGCCTTGCTACCACGCCAGGCTTCTGGCGTGAAGATATTCTTATTATTGTGGATGTAATAACTGTGCTGGATCAAATAATGCATACGCGTGCCTTTGCCGTTCAACTAACCGCCTGTCGCATGTGGCGGCAGGTGGTGTTGGTGCTGAACTCACAAAGGTGTAGTCGCTGTAAGTAGTATAAACTGGCGCTCGTAGCGCCACTATCTTTGTGACTGTTTGTCAATCACAATTATCTTATCAGCGCTGGATGAGGAATTGTTACCTACAAAGGCTCTGGAAAGATGCATTTAAAATTAATTCCGAACATTACGGTCGGAAAAACATGCTAGTGCAAGTCGGCCTCCCGACGCTGAGGGTTCCATACTGACGAGAGGTACGAACATTACAAACTTATATAGGTTGGCAAACTTGTATGATACTTGTAAATGTCAATTTGTAATATTTTTATTGACATCGTTTCCCAATTTTCGAATTTATTACATTTTTTTACATTCCAATAATATAATTTTTTCTGTGACCCCTTGAATGGGAGACAGAACATACGCAGACCTAGTGTAGGGTTTCACGGAAAATTTCAGTTTGATCCTTACACACTTCGTTTGTTTCGTCCAAACCATATCCCGTTTTTTAACCCTATCACAATATCGGGGTTGGTTCTTCAAAAAAAGATCTTGACAGACTTACAGACGGACGGAATACAAATTGATCGCATTATACAGTGCCTAAAATACACTAACTACTAACACTAAGGACTAAGCAGGTTGCTACTTGCAAGATGTATCCCTTCTTTGGACGGTAATTGGAACAAAAAAGCTTGGAGAAATTAACAGCCTGCCACCGCTGGGCTCAATGCATAGTTATGGTATGTCCACTGTTCAGCTTTTACTTAAGATTAAAGGTTAAATGTTTAAGATGTAAAATGTAGCTACTAACTGGACATGGCATACGTGTCTGTATTCTGCAGTTGAGATATTGATGATGATATGTATGAAAATTGGATAACTTAAATAGGGAACCACGAAATTTGTAAAAAGAAATAGCTGCATTGCTGGTGATCTGGGCAGGCCCGACCGTGGCGTTACCTCTCCCTCTTAGCACACTGCTGTAAAATTAAAGCTGTGCAGCCGCGTTGCTCAGGAAAAACAATGGGTCACCGGTTACCCACGGAGGGGAAGATAAAAGTAGAGCAACACGATTGCATAACAACTGCGCGATATCAGTGGGTGTCGGTTGAGACCAAAAGGTTCCGACTTCTCGTTGGATATTATTAAAAACTTTTGTGTATCACGTCCAAAAGTTTCTATGTGAGAGTGTACGGTGAGTGATTTTGTTTTGGTTCTGGGCGAAGAGAATAGTGAAAAGTAATTCAGAAAATATGACAGAGCAAATGTCTAGCCTTGAAGGAGCCTTGAGGCTAGGAGCTGTTGAATAAAAATCTGAGCGGTCGGTGGTGACTGCAATATGACGACGCCAGTATGTGAGCGGTGCCGGGTTGAGCTCGCGCTGGGCCTGTATATATACAAATATGCCACCGCCTCCGCGGCCCGGCCTGTACGAATAGCTACATAGGTCTGATGGATAATCTGCCACAGCGTATCAGGCTAACTTGACGTGACCTATGGCGCTCTATGGGGGAGGCCAGTGTCCAGCAGTGGGCGTCGTCCTGCCGATGATGATGATGTGGACTCTACGTGGCTATACCTGGTCGACTGGCTAACCAACATCCGACTAACGGAGGCGGGATGTACCCGCCGTCGGCTGCCCGAGCAACGGCACCACAAACGGTAAGATAAGATAAGGTACTAATATAATAAAGCTTAACAGTTTTTGTTTGTTTGTTTGAACGCGCTTTTCTATGGAACCACAAGTCGGATTGGAAAATCCTTTATGGTTCATTCGGTCGCAGAAGAAGTTTATGTTTATTAGGGCAAATGAATACAATATATACATATAAAAGAGGATATGCGAGTTCAGTTAGTAGAATCTCTTGTGTTGTCCAAATTTAATTATGTGGACGTGGTGATTGGATCGCGTATATTAGCGCGATTGTGTTCGCGCTTAATTAAAGGATTGTACAAAGAGTGCAGAATGCACAGCCTGATACTGCTTCGATATACCGTTCAGATCTCATGTGACTCCTCAAGATAGGGTATCTTAAAACAGCACTCCATTCAAAAAAATGACACATGGCCGCAATCTGCACTTGGCATGTTTATTATTTGGTGTTGTAAGACACCAACAGCCTAAGTATCTATATGAAAAACTGGTGTGGATGTCAGAGTGGGTCTCGACAGTGCGCAAAGCATCCTTCCACTCAACATCATTGTACAGCACGCAGCCTCTAGATGCTGGCATAATAACCCACCGCCGATTAGGAACCCGCAGAACATAGAATCATTTCGTGTCCGGTTAAAAATAAGTATGTGAACATCAAGGAAGGGAAGAAACGGTAAAACTGGATACTAGTGCCACGTGAAACTTATAACACATGAAAGTGTAAAATAATTTTAATAACCCAATCACCTTTATAAAAAGTATAAAATAATTTTAATAACCCAATCACCTTTATAAAATAATTTTAATAACCCAATCACATTTATAAAAAGTATAAAATAATTTTAATAACCCAATCACCTTTATAAAATAATTTTAATAACCCAATCACCTTTATAAAATAATTTTAATAACCCAATCACATTTATAAAGAGTATGCCTCGCTGCTCTGTAAATAATATTCACCACCGTCTTGATCACGATCCTACATCGTCTATGTTTTTTTTAATGTTTATGTCTATGTCTTTTTATTTTATTATATTTACTTAGTGTGCAAAGAACAAAAAAATATTTAATGTGTGGTTTCTGTTATAATCAATTTCTCGAATCGTATCTACATGGTCTTCTTCTCAGGTCAGGTCAGGTCAATGGTCAGGACTGCGGGCACCGAGGCGAACCTCATAACATAGGTTCGATTTTTTTGCCTTAGTGGCTTATGGGCTTAGGGGGGTGAAGGCCTGTTTAGGGCCTGTGTGCAGTGTGGTGTATTGTGATTGTTGGTGAGTAATGGTATGGATATGTTATGCATGTGCATGTGTGATCCTCGTCCGGCTTCCCGGACACGCAGACGTTAGTCCGCTTGGTGGATCACCGTGGGTGATCCCACGCGGGTGCGGCGCCCCGTCGGGTGGTCGCGCGTGCAGTGTCTGCCCTATTAAACATAGCGTCCGACAATCGAATTTTTAAATTAACTGTCATAGTATGTGCAGGTCTCACATTAGTGTTGCTGTACTGTGTGTCTGTTCTGTGAAGTGGTTCCAACGGAAGACCAGTGCTGGTAAACTACAGGAACATACTGAGTTGGAACCAATTTGTGAGACACACAATCTTATCTTATATGTGTGTATAATTAAACGATTATTATTTTTTTCTATTGATTTTCACTGTCACCGTTATGTGTTTCGCAAACAAATAAATAACTCTATTCTATTCTATACCATAACAATACGACCAGTAGGCCCGTAGTTACAAATTAGGGTTCCATAGCCAAATTGAAAATTATATACTTACTTAATAAAAATATGACGAAAATGGGTTTAAACAAAATCGATTTGGTAGTTTAAGAGATGTGCGTTTTTTTTGGTTTGTTGAACACTTCGTAGGCCAGTCCGACCCGCCCTTGGCTGGTCATTTAATTCTAAGGACAACGGTGCGTCAGTCCTATATCAGTCCAAGTGGAAATCGAACTCGAGTAATACACGACGTGAGTGTCCGAGCAGGGCTTCATAAAATCTATAAAAACAATTGAACTATATGGGAGTCCCCTTAAATTATTATTTTATTCTACTTTTTAATACTTGTTATAATGGCAAAATAAATGCATTACATGTGATGGTGGACCTGGTGACAGTCGGACAGACAGACGAGTAGCGGTATGTTGTAATAGGGTTCCATTTTTTTACTCCTTAGACACGAAACCCTAAAAAGAACTAAAAATGCATGCGCCTATTCGTCTTCACTTATCATCAGGTGAAACAACTTGTGGTTGGTTTCCTCCAAGTTGAGTCTTAAACTGCCAGTTCAATTTTGTTTAAAGCAATTTTAATCAATCGAAATAGTTTTTCATGTTACGTGATTTTGAGCTGTCTATTTGGGCATATGATATGATGTTTATAATTAAGCACCTACCTACTTAATGTTTTCTAGTTCTCGTGCAAGTGAAATTATATCTTTAAGGGAAAAAAAAATATTTGACGCAAAAAATGCTTCCTCCTTACTTGAATTCAGTTAAAAATTAAAATTGGAAAGTATTAATTTTTATATTTACATGAATCTGTTATTTTTAATAGCCTCATGTTTGGACCCTAACTTTGAGTTAAACTTAAAGATTACGTAACGAGTACTTGCTCGCCGACTCTGTCCTACCCTTATCCCGTTTCCATGTCAGACAATATCGCGGTCGGTTACATATCTAATCCAGGGGAGTTGACACGGGCGCCAGCTTTTACCCTCTTCGATCCAGACCTCCTTGACCTCTTTAACCCAGAAGGTATATCAAGCCCAAATCAGCCACAGTCAGCGTCTCAAAACTACAACAACTTAAAAACATGTGCGTAAAGTTGGCATTGTAAAAATATGTTTAGATTCTACACTTCTTCCAAATGTGCTTAGTAAAAACGCCTTAAAATCATGCGCGTAAGGTGGACTATGCAAAAATGTATGCTTATGTACATACGGAGCTACATTATCCAGCTTTGCATATTAACTCCTTTCAATGTATTTTCTTCTTTTTTTCTTATATGTACAACAAAATCCCCTTAAGCTGTCTGTGGGTGAGCGTTTTTTAAAAAGTCTACAGAACGGATTTCGATGCGGTTTTCACACATGGGTGAAGCGATTTCTGAGGAAGGTTTTGGCGTATAATTTGGCCCCTGTTGTTCAAGGAGGAAGCCACGACAATGGGACTTTGGTCTCTGTTTCACTCACATACCGTATAGGATTTACACTGGTCTTAATTTTGATAGGAATGGTCAAATTCGAAGTATCGCATTGCATGTGTAGTAAGTAAGAGGTTAATTGCAGAAGAATTGGGCCTGCCCGACCGGCGAGGTTCGTCTTGCTTACATAGCACCGCCGTAAAGTGATATCCGCGCTATCGCGTTTTGTGCGCCTTGTGAAGGCCCGTTAGAAGGGCGCAGGATCTCTCTCCTTGGTAACAGATCTGTATGACCATGTTGCGCATGACCATGGCGGTAGGTAGTACTGGAAGGGATTTTTCTGGTTTCTTTCTCTAGATTTTTTCTGAGTTTTTTACAGTATAGGTCACCCTATGCTATAGAAAATTTTTGAGTTCCGTACCCCAAGTGTAAAAACGAAACTCTACTACTAAGACTCAGCTGTCTATATGCTCGATTCACATGTCATGAACCGTGACAGCTACACAACTGAAGACACATTTCTGTTGCCGCTATGACAGCAAATACTAGAAATGGGTAAACTATAATTTTAATGCTTTTTGTATGTCATCGATGAACCCAAAAAGTACTGAACCGATTATTATGAAAATTGATATAGACCTAGTATTGCCATAAACATCGTAACAAGGAAAAAAAAATACTTTTTATTGCAAATAATATTTATTACTTTTACAGTGTGTTAGTTTAATATACAAATATAAAATAATTAAAAATATAAAAAGCTTATACGAAATGGTCGCCAACCCCTTAAACATTGAGGCCAGTTTTCATTAGAAGCACGTAATCTTTACATGGGGAAATTCTTCACTCCCAATCGTATATATTGTTTCAGGGACTCTAAAGTGTTATGGCGTTTAGAGCAAGCCATAATCTCTAAAACTGAGCCTATATCATAATCTAAAGTCTTCAGCTCTGATGAATTTCGTTTCTAACCAAACCGAGTCTTGCTGGAAGGACCAAACTTTTTTATTCAACATGGTGTTATGAAGGGGCTTAGCTACCTTACCAATTACCAATACTCTGGTATCTTGATACACTTATGCCGATGTTTTGATACCTTTTTCACAAAAATATGTCTCAGGCACTACTTCATAGCTAACACCCTTCCAATCCACCACTGAACTCGGATAGTGCCCGTGTTACACTAATTAAGAAGCTTCCTCAGAGCGTTGAGCATAAATACGGTAATTTTGTTTGTTAAAATGTTACTCAATTGTATAAAAAATATTACCTGTAAAGAAAATTTTGCTGTGACCTACTTTTGCGTACCGCTTAGTTGTTTCGATTTTATCACCATATTCATCTTTAATTTATCAGTTAAGAAATCACCAGTGCGTCTCTTATGGGCTGCAAATCCTAAGCCATCTCTTAAAATACGCAACATGTTTTTATGATATTCTCTACAGAGGGCGGGGGCCCTGTCAGTATTTTCTACAGTGGGCCCCGCACTCTCAGTGTACTCTACAGTGGGTCCTTTATTTCCTGACATAAAATCTTTTGCTGTCGGACATGATTTCTTTGCATTCCCTCCCTTGCTGCGCTGATCATTTTTTTTCTTACGAATACTACGACGGCCAGATCTTTCTCTGTCACACAGAGAAAGTGTCATTGTACCCATAAATAACCCGGTAGACAAACATTTGACTAATACCAAGTGTATGGAGAATCTTAAAAATTGAATTTGGCTCCATACGTACTTTGTGTAATGCAATCACAGAGATACTGTTCTCTTTATCATACCACTTAATATCGCAAAATATTGTACAATGTATTGGCGCCAATGTGAGGACATAATAATCATACAATCCTACAATCATACAATCGTACAATGAACAATCGTATAAAAATTACAGATTCCAAGTGCAAAGGTAATGTTTTTCCACATAATTGTTATGGAGACGTGTTGCCTTCCCCCCTCCCCTATAACAACCCTCCGTAAACACATCAAAGACATGATTTTGATATATAGGAGATTAGCAAGATCCAGAGCTCTTCGTATAGTGTAATTTAAAATTAACTAACATACTAGGAGGCTTTTGAACATTTCGTCGGGTGGCAAAATAAAATATACTTATAATTCTATTTTTATTGTTAAAACACCGCCTTAGTAGTTAACGCCTACCTCCTACCCCTAAGCGAAATTTGAGGTGCGGCATATGTAATCGAGAAATTTCATATAAACTATGAAACCACAAAAAAAAAACACCCCGATACGTCCTAAAAGTCCATTCACAATTTTGAACTAATAGCACTTACAGTTACTGAGATTTTGTGGCGAGTGTATGAGTGAGTGAGTCACTTATAAATAAATATAGATATATTTTCGAAGCCGTTTAGGCTTAAGGTACTAGGTGTGGTCCACGGTTTTACCCTCATAATACTTTCGCTAGGGAACGACTTTTTTTTTCGGGATATAATTTAGTTTTTTTTTCAGATTGTAATCGTGTCGGAGTAGCTCATGCAAATTCAAACTTTACGAAGCAATTGTACAAGCAGAATAAAGTTCATAGAATGCTATACATCTACTATACTTCGGCAATAGTAAGAGAGAATATAGAGTAGTAGTCGCGTTCCGTGCGGTTTGACCCATAGCGTGTCCATCGTAATGGAATATGATATGGTAATTATGTGGCTGTTTATGGGCGTCGGTTGCTGTAAAAAGGCTTCGATTTCTCATTAGCCCCTCCTATACTATAAAAAAAAATGCTAGCCTACTAAGTTACTTTTTTAAATTGTAGACTGGAATATCAGTAAAGAATGTTTCAAACACCGTCGCAACTTCGTCAGACTTCAATAAATTATCTCTGATACAAAGATCTAAATCAGAGGGACCCTTCCAGTTATACTAGTGTCACACACACGTACAGCCTATAGGTACACAAATTAAATATATTAACAATGAGATATGACGTGATTCCTTCACTCTGGTTCATATTTTTTAAATTAATTTTAGTTATTTTTTTGTTTTGCAATTTTAAGGTAAATAAAGGGAAATGAAATATAAACATAAGTTTGTAGCAATTTTTTCAGTGATATATTTACCAATTTTCGAATGTATTCCCTAATGTACACTATAAGTTCACACTTCATGCCCAATTTTATGATTCTAGATCGACCGCAAGTACTCTGTAAGTTTCAGTTTTTGCTCGATCCCATAGAAAATGTGTATATAAACGGCTGTATCCTTTGATCACATTGAATTTGAACTTAGAGGTATTAGTAACTACTACATACATAAGGTTACCTGTAACCGGCAATCTCGCCTTAAAATTTACCCTTAGTTTACGTCAAGTAAACTTCAACTTGAGCCTACGCTTTCCCGAGAAAGAGGTCATGACAGACATACGGACGGATAGTTAAACGTACAACAAAGTGGATCAATCTATTCTTATTTATATTATAAGGGATCCATTTTATTCCTTTAAGGTGCAGTCCCGTAAAAACGAAAATGTATTTAACGCAAAGTTTTAATAGTTAAATTTCTAAACTGTAGTTTTAACTTAAAAGTGGTTAAGGAAACCTAATAAAATATCAATTCAACTTTTTTTGGTTTTTCGATACATACATAGGCAAAATACCTTTCCTTGCTCACTTACAGTATAAAAATAACCTTTATCAGAATGTCAGGATTTGAGCTATGTGTTGATCTCTAGATGTGTCCGCCAGACATATTATACTTTTATAAGGAAAGATGTATTAATTGTTTTAATTATTTATTTTTTATAATATTAATAGTATATTATTACAAATATCAATTATAATCATTATTTTTGATATGAAGAATAAATGACGTATACATTCCAAAATATAAACAGTTTAATAGACTTTCATTTAGTATTTGAATAATTCTTAATTTAATTATTGTTTGATTAAATGAAATTAAAATGAAAATATGTGTATGTACGCGATAGTAAATATATTCATCTAAGTAAATTATATAGCAACGCCCATCCAAAACTATTGTGCTTAGAAACTTGAAACAGGATATAATTCGTAAAGAATCATTCTTAGTTCTCAAAACTAAGAAATAATTTTTGCGAATTCAAAAAATAAATAATTTATAGTAGATCTACCCTAAATACAATTCTGTTTTATTTTTGACCTGAACTTAGAAGCGTAGAGAAGGCGACGAAAGTAGGTTTAGGGTCGAAAGAAGAAAAATACCAGACAGAAAAATGACAGACATCCCTATATGAGATTGTTTGTTAGAGAAATCGTAGACGTGAACTAGTGGATCATGGAGAGGACAATGACTGGATGGGCCGTCACCCCCTACACGCTCTGAGAGGAGAAAAAACTGGCATAAGGTAATCTCAGGACACTTAACCGATACGCCGGTAATATTAAATCGCGGATCCTATTGGGTGTTTATTGCCTACTCTATCAAAGGTAATCTTACACAGATTACCTTTGATAGAGTAGGAAATAATAATTTTGTTGTTTCACACCCGTCAAGAATTTCTTTCACTTTTTTTAATTTAGGGGGAAAACGAGGTTAACAGCCTAATGATGACTATATATAACCAAAGATCTGCGTCTTGTATATGCATTAATATTAATCCGATATATAATTAATTTTCAATTTTCCGATTAGATTAAATACCAGGGTAACAACAGACGTAAGTAGTGTACGTGTGTGCACGTGCATTGCTTGGCGACGCAGCAGCAGTAGCCACTAGCCGGTAGCTAGTGAGTGCCTCGACAGTCAGCACTCAGCAGTCGGCACTCGGCACTCGTCAGTCGACAGTAATTCCGCGCGGTTATCAGATTGCTCGCGTGTCACCTGTTGCGCATCGTACTAACTTCGACATTTCAAGTAAGTGCACTTTTATCACTTACAATGTATACTAGCTGTGCGAAATATAACAATGTATTAAAAAACGTGTTCTCTATATTTTACAAGAATCTTAGTAAATATATATTGTTTACACATGAGAAATGATTCTGCGTACCTAGTTGAAATAAGTGAAAATGTGATAAAATATTAATGGCTAAACATATTTTTTATTTAGGTATACCATTTCTCAATAAGGCTTCAAATATTTTGCAAATAAGTATTTTATTACTGACATAAAGAGCGAACAAACTACGAAGTGTAATTTTCCTATCGAAGCGTTAAATTGCGATGATATTGTAAAAACAATGCATATAAATGTATACATACATATTATAAAACAATGTCGCCCGTATGTGATCAATTTTCTCATCTACGAAACGAATTTTCATCCATTTTCATCAAAAGATAGAGCGATTCCCGTGGAAGATTTTAGTGAATATTATGTATCGTTGAGGTTGCAATCCGATTATTCATAGGCGAAGCCGGGGAGGATCGCTCGTAAATTATACTTAGGACTAGAGACCACTCCATTGCTATAGCTCGTAGCGTGCTAGTATAGCTCTCTGATTTCAACTCAAATAATATTGAGCCTGCGAAAGGTTTTTTTCTAATCGGAACCTTAGTTCATCGAAAATTCTACATTCTGATAATATTATTAGTATATGTTAAATAGTTTTCTTATACCACATTCATTATTAGGATGAAAGTTTTATATTTATTTGTGTATATTATGTAATCAGTCCAAACGTTAATACTAAATAGTCTTGAAACACCAAAATAGAGTCAACAGTGTTTTTTCTGAAGTTATTTACCTGTTTTTTTTTTAACAGTAAAACCAGTACGTCCAGAGTCAGGTAACGTGTTCGAACCGCGTGAAGGGCCGATCATGTTCTTTTTAATGATAGATGTAAATTTAAGTCATAATTGTTGATATGAGTTTAAGAGTTAATAAACTGCCTTAATAATGGGATTTTTCTATAGAATAGGGGGGCAAACAAGAAATCAGAGACTTTTTACGACTACCGACGCCCATGGACGTCCACATAATTACTATGCCTATGCGTTTCACCCCTCCCCCACAATGGGCCACCGACTACTCACAAACAACACGAAAACCACTCAGATTTATCAATGTCGATTGAAAAATCTCAGCGTTGTAATTATTACTAGAAACGTGTTAAATTTAAATCGACTTAAAAAATGAGGAGACTATCAATTCCTCTGTATCCTTTATGTTTGTTACCTCAGAAGTCTTCGCGCGGGGGGGACCCAATTTTGATGTTTTTTTTTGTTTGAAAGAGTATAGTTTGAAGTTGGTCTCACTGTCACCAGGTGATGGTCTTCTAGTATGATCATGTGGAAAACGTAGGAAACTGAAATTTTATGAAATATGAAAAAATGAATTATATGAAAAACACATGATATTTTTCACGTAATTCCTTTTAATTAATAGACTGTGAAGCGATTTAATTTGTTAAAATGTTTTCCTACTTCTCGAAGTCGTTTAGTAAAAAAAGATTGCAGTCTTGTGATGATCTCACTGAGGTGGAAAAATATATTTGTATATACTGTATCAGACATTTAAGGCCGGCTTCACAGGTTATTTTTGTAATGTTTTATAGCGAATCACTACTTATTTCTTAACTACCACTTATTGCGTCTAAATAATTATTTGTTTCTGGAATATGAAAAATAGGAAATTGTAGTTTATTCACCAATGAAGTTCCTAATGGGCTAACCGGTGCTTTAATGGGCAGCTGTTAGACCGGTCCTTAGTGAATGATATAAAAGACATTCCTCACTATGATCTGATGGGAGTATTAAGATGTTAATAACAGACGGCATTGCAGCGGAATTAGGCAGAGACGGCCGCGATGGTACCTCTCGCTACTTTATATTGTGATATGTGACAGCTAAGTTGTCGTGTGGCGATTAGGTGGCCCATTTGAGGTGGAGGGAATGCTCCTTTTGACTCCTGTAAGAACAGCGTGAAGTGACGGACGATGTGATGTCAGTCGATGTACGAGAGACAACCTCTGGCTGGGCAGACGTTTATGGACACTGGCTATCGAAATGGCTGTGACGATTCATTTGCCAGGCATGTTATGAAAGAATAGCTTATAGCACTATGTCGTCGATTGTTACGCCAATGTTATTACCACGCAGATGTCAATATATATTTAGTCTGGCCAAAAATACTGTTACAATTAAAAATAATAAAAAAATATTACTCACATTTGAACTTGGAATCTGTCGTTTTTATACGATTGTTTTTTGTATTTTCTCATTTTGGCGCCAATACATTGTGCAATATTTTGCGATATTAAAATGGAGTGGGAAATCAGTCCCTCTCCATTTTATCAATCTCTATCAAGAGAGAACAGAATCGCTGTGACTGCATTACACAAAGTAGGTATGGAGCGAATTGAAATTTTTAAAATCTACATGCACTTGGTATTAGTCGAATGTTTGTGTACCGTGTTATTAATAGGTACCAGTAGACTTCCTCTGCATGTGACAGAGAGATCTGGTCGTCCACGTAGTAAGGGAAAGAAAGTAAAAGAGTAAGGGAAAGAATCCGAAGAAATCCTGTCCGAAGAAAGATTCTATATCGGGAAATTAAGATAGCACTTCGAACCATGTCGCTTATTTTAAGTGATGGCTAAGGACTTGCAACCTGTAAGAGACGCACTGGTCATTTCTTAACTAAATTAGATGCATAGAGCGGTAAAATCGAAACAACTACTGAAGCGGTACGCAAGTGGAGATCACAGAAAAAAAATTGTTTTAGGGATGAGATTTTTTTTACAATTGGGAAACATTTTAACGAACAAAATAACCATATTTATCGTCAAAGTTCTAAAGCGCTACCCAATAGTCGACAGAGTGCAACGTGGGCATTATCCGACTTCATTGAAGGTTTGGTGGCGTGTTAGCTGTGAAGGAGTGACTGAGTCATATTTTTGTGAAAAAGTATCAAAGCATGGGCACAAGTGTATCAGAATACCATTCCTGAGGAGGTAGTTAAGCCTCTTAACAACATTATGTTCAATAACTTGTATGCACGAAAAATTATGACGTCATTGTAACTACATGATGATAGTAATGTACCGAAATGGCGGAGCATGCGTGCGTCTCTTTCACTCCATATTCTGGTGAAGTGTTCACAGATACATTAGAGCTGTTATTACGTTTTTACGTGATATAATTTTGTTTAACATTCCTAAGCCGACTCACAGCCCACCAGTTTCTTTTTCAAATAGTCTCGCTAAGATTGTAAATCCACAAATCACATCGATTAATCGAACGAATAGTAGTCGGTTATAGCGGGTATGTAACATCATGGATATGCACACATTAGCACATATCATTGATAAATGGGCTATCTAACTGAAAGATATTTGTTTGAACGCGCTGATAATCTATGAGTTCATTAGGAACCGCAGCCCCGAATTGAAAAATTATTTTTGTGTCGAATAGTCAATTCATCGAGGAAGGCTATAGGCTATATATATACGCTACGACTGATAGGACCGGAGATACGCGGGTGTAACCGCGGGTGCTGATAGTGTAATAATAAAAAGCATCCAGTAAGCATTAGAAGGAACACTAAAACCAATAATGTAGGGACACAGTTTGTATGTACTGAGTGTCAGCACAACTTTATACCTGTGTTGAATTAGAGTTCTAGAGAGTCTGCGGTACTGTAAAGACGCGTACCAATTAACATCCACATATGAGTAATAACTATATAATAAACGTTTTATTATCTTTAAACATATCGTACCGCGGCGTAAGACTTTTATTTAATATCTGTCAGACTAACACTTAAATACGGGCAACAGATACCGGAACTGGTGACACAGATTTAAGAACTATACATTTTTTTTAATTTGTGCCGTGTGTTTAATTGAAATAAACAATTTAATATGGCTACCCAATAGCAAATGCCACACGGGTGGCACGGGCCTACGCCACCATCAGAAGTCATTTTCATCGCGAATTCCAGATTTTTGGATGGAACAACCTCGTGCGTGTTTCATACGAGTGGAAGCTACTTTGGCACCTCAGAATATGAGCGATGAAACGCTCTACTATCCCCCGTTCAAGTTCACGTAGTATATACCTGGGTATACTTTAAAGACACAAGTAAATCTAAACAAAGAGAATGGAACATGCGTTTGTGAATTAGGAATGTTGGTCGACCTTCAACTAAAATGACATTACTATGAAGTACATAATGTTTACACTATCAACGTCGTATTCCAACCATTTAAGTAAATATCCCAAATAAAACAGCCCATTATCACTTTTTGTTTAAGGTTGTTAAATCATACTTAAGACACGATCCATTCCAAGTTGATGGTATTTGGAATGGATCATGCAGTTTCACCGGAGGAAAATACATACATTTCGCTAAAAACAACATACGTTTGTCAAACAAGCTTACTATGTTACTTGCACAATATAAAAACTTAACACAAGTTTTTCCATAGGTTGACAATCACATATCAAAATGGCGCCCTTTTATAAATAACATTAATGTTATAATGTATTAGAACTATTGCTTGTCGAATGAAAGGAATAAATTTTTGTTTGCTCCAATATATATAGATAGGTACAAAATAGATGTGTCATAGTCCAGACATAGTCCATAGTAGACATAGTCCAGACACATATTACCTTCTCAGCATGCATATATCTAATACATACACTTAACCGAATGTAATAATTCCAATTGTATGTTACACTTCTTTTACATTTCGCAATTATTTCAGTTATTATGTTAATACATTTACGTTAAAATTAATCAAATTTATACAATACAAATACAAATGTATTTGACATTAAATAATTCAATTATTATTAGAAGAATATGAACAGTATGATTTATCTACAAACTGTTCTGCTCTTTTTGATCATTAC
Organism: Eumaeus atala; assembly: GCA_017140195.1. Taxonomy (NCBI): domain Eukaryota; kingdom Metazoa; phylum Arthropoda; class Insecta; order Lepidoptera; family Lycaenidae; genus Eumaeus; species Eumaeus atala. The sequence goes on from JAFELO010001455.1 coordinate 234,323, forward strand.
CGATATTATTGTAAACATTCCATACCAAATATGTGTTATCCATATATACTTGAAAGGTCAGTATTTTTTCAACAACAATTTTCTCTAAGCCACCCTGGCTTAATACTTTGAAATAATCTCTCGCGCTTTAATTTCAATGAAGATGAATTTATGTAGTTCAACTATCATCCTCGTCTTGCACGACTTATTTCCTTAATTTAGTTTACTTTTAGATTTTTTTTCAGATTTCTTTAGTTATACCATATAGTGGCCCATATCCTTTAGCAACTTTTTAGCACTCATATTGTAAGTTGTTAAAATTACGTGCCTATCTAGTACGAATTATCTGTAGGTACATATCTGTCGAGCTACTTCATTTAAATTACAAAGTTTATTCAAACGATGTTCACGTTGACACACTTCTTAATAACCGATGACAGTGCCATATTTTTATTTTGCACAATACGTGTCCGTTTTACAAGGATGAACAACCTGACATGGACGGTCATTGGATCGCAGCGAAAGAGGTGGCATTGAAATCGATTTCTACGCACACACTCACATATACTTGCAGTATGTTCTATTTACATTGTATTTTTATAGCGTTAACAATAACAACACATCTTTACACCAACTAATGTTGAGAGTGAGGCCACATATCACGATCCTCACATAGGTGTTTCTGCTTCCATTCATAACTCTACAAACACGTCGGTTGCGAGGAATTTTAGACCCACTTCCAGACCTTACCTGATCAAAGTGTGTATGTTATGTAAGTTTTGCTAGAAAACGGGTATAATAATTAATAAAGAAGAACCACAGACTCTTCTCGAAGCGAAGGCAATGATTGCTCAACATGGGTGCACTACATTTACATCCAATTAAAACTCTCCCGACTTTCATAAACAAGTTTTTCAGGGCTCCGCATCGAAGGGGTAAAAACGGTATCCTACAAGTAAGGTCCACTGTCCACTGTCCGTCCGTCATTCACCAGGGTATATCTCAAGTTCCGTGACAGCTGGACAGTTAAAATTTTCACACATAATATATTTTTGTTGCCTATAAAAAACTAGTACTAAAAATTGTGCATGCATGCAATTGATAAATACGAGGAGTCACTGAAAATCAGCGCCGTATCAATATATGTGTATGACAAACGCTGAGTGGCCACGTTTTTTTTATATAATATATGTATATATATAATATAAGAGGCCCATAAGGGGACAAACGAGCATTCGGAGCCTTTTGATGACTACCGACGCCCGTGGACATTCGCATGATTATTACGCGGATGCGTTGCCCTCCTATCATCCCTCCTGCCAATGGGTCACCGGCTACTCACAAACGGCTCGAAACGTGGCAGCGACGATGTCACTTTACGGTGGTATTAAATGAACGAGATTTACCTCCCCAGTCGTCCCGGCCTAATTCCGTTGTTTAGGAGGATGTATGTGTTATGCACTATGCACTATAGACGGCGGCCTCCTATGCAGCATGGCACTACCTCTTCCTAAAATCCTCTATTGATTGGTTACAGTACAGTAATGTAGCATATTTTATTACTTTATAATTTTATCAAACCAAGCATGTGTGATTCATAAGTATTCGTTTCTCTCTAGTATGTATAGTTAGTTTCATACAAAATTTATATTATATAAGTTTGTCAACCTATATGAGTTGTTGTGCTTGTACCTCTCGTTGGTACTAGTAGGAGTAAAATATTTGACCTGTGCGCTATGAGATTGATATTGACCGATGTCGCTAGTGGATCCACAACGGAGTTGAAATAAAAGTAAGCTATAGTGGTAAATACTGAACTATCAGGATTATCCTGAACATTGTGTTTGTGTGTGTGTGTGTGTGTGTGTGTGTGTGTGTGTGTGTGTGTCTTATATGTGTGTTATATTATAAGTGATAAGAGGACATATATTTTTTTTTTGTCCGCCTCACCTCGTAGAGTGATAAGCACGTTCAACCACATTCGTCAGGGCCTGGGTTCGAGTCCCGGGTCGGAACAAGAAGTTGGCGGTGTTACATCCCCGTGCCTCAGAGAGCACGCTAAGCGGTGGTCCTGCGTCTGATTTCTCTCCGGTCGTGTCGGACTGCTGCCACCTTCATTTTGTTGTGGCG